>LGRX02013333.1:0-20151 GCA_001247695.2 Cymbomonas tetramitiformis | reverse complement strand
TTAAACTCCCATCCACACAATCAGCATTACATGTACACGCATTAATTTTTTTTGCAAATTCCGTTTTATTCGCACAAATTTAAGTTCAAACTGAATTCAAACTGAATTCATCAATGGCATAATACTCCCATTCCCAAAACATTAGTTTAAAAGGTACCGTACCCCTTAAATGCCATGAGCTCGCGACGAAATGCAGATGCTGCTATATTCTTGTGCAGTCATCATGCCGCACTGCCACTAATTGTGCTAGGAGGCAAGCACAAGAGCAAGAAAAACGGCTAAGTATAAAACGCAAGAGTACTCAGTACGGAGTACAGTAGGACCGATTAGAATGATGTTGATGTGAGGTGCCTAGCCTGTTGTACGGAGTACTCAGTACAGTTGAGTTATGGAAAGAGTTCCTGAATGTATAAGAACTCTAAGTGTAACCCGTTTCGGGGAGATGAACTGAACTGAGAATTGTAACATAAAAAGTAAGAGCCGTATCCGCTGTATATTGTGTATTGAAAGCATACACTTGAAAGCAAAAGCATAACTATTAAGATTTACGAAACCGAAGTCTTGTAGTTGACCTAACGTAATCATACCTCGTGCGGTCGTTTAATAAGTGTAGAATAGTATAAGTCCGAAACCGTAAAGAAGAGAAGAAGTCAAGGTGTAGACTCCTACACTATTCCCCCAAAACAGATCGAAATTTCTATTCCCCATTTTGGAGTTTTCTATTCCTCGATAACCTTTTTTCCTATACCGCCGCACCACATGGCTACTGCCCCGCAGTCCTTGTGGTAGGACCAAATCGACGATTTGGTCCTACCACGAGGACCATTGTTCTGATAATTTAATTGGCCATCTCCCGTGATTTGTGGTGTCTAACCAATGAAAGGTGGTATATATAGGTCCTATATTAATTTATTCGAACGCTGGTTTGGCCTATATCCATCCCATATATCCTTGACGAACGCATTTCAAACCTCTACGCTCAAATTTTTCAAAACGGATTTTTTGGAACATTCAAAATGTGGCAAATTAGTGACTCATCTTCAATAATTTTTTACCAATCATATATCAACACTACACCTGCGCGGATACCATCAAATTGAACCTATACATATGTCCCAATCATATTTGGGCGGTAGGCCCGGTTGGAATGCATATATTGGCTCGTTGGCTCGTTGGCTTCCCCTGTAATATATTGGCTCGTTGGTTTCCCCACTAAAACAGTGGTCACGCGAGCTGACCAGCCAGCCATCACAATTGCTTGCTAGAGGGCATATATCGCAAGGTTGGTGTGTGCGGCACATTAAATCTTCAAGTATATATGTATTGCGAATTTCTGAAAGTCTAACATCATCCAAATATCGTATTTTTTCGACTGGCGTGTACATTTTAGAATGGATGAATGCCAATTTCTAAAGTCCGAAATTCACTAAATTCGGTATTTGCATTGTGTTGAACATGCGCCATGCTGAAATAGAGCGGAAATGATGACGAGGTTGCGAAGTAACCGATTCAGTTATCTTATTTGGTCATAAACTCAAGATGTATAACCATGAGCATCACCGTGAGCCCCCCATGTGACTCCTAATACTCAAAATAACGGTGGTCCTTGTGGCAGGACCACCATTTTCTTCAAGCTTTCGGTGAAATTACACCCCTAAAGCGTGTCGTTCAACCACACACCTAAAGTCGCATGGGGGCCGCCGCTATAAGAAATAAAATTCATTTAACTCATAAATATCATGTGCAAATGTTGCCTGTGCCTTCCTGACGGACGACCCTACTGCTCGCACTCTTGCTGGACGCAGGGAGTGGGGAGAAGGGAGCTGCCGAGGGGTTCAACCCCTTAGCAGAGCGGTCCGAGTCCGACCCGGAGCCGGCGCCTGCCGCCGGTGGTACCGGAGCTTCGGCCGACGCACGCTTCCGGCGCGCCGGCTGCCGTAGCGCCGAGCTCAATGCGAGCTCGGACACTGGCTCAGCCCCACTGACTCTCGCTGGTGAAGGGGTTTTTGGTGGCGAGGCCCTGGGGGGCCCACCAGACAACCCTGGAGGGGCTCTCAGGGGCGTGCGCGCCGGTGTAACCTCGAGGGCTTCACCGCCGTATTGGCGTGCAAGCGCACGCCGCACTCCCTCCCCCCTCTCACGGGAGCGCCAATCCCGGCTGTCTGACCCGCCAGCCGCGCCCCAGAACTCCCCAGAGCCTGGGCCGACCGACAGGCCCGCAGCGCGAGACCCCGACCGACCGGACCCCACGGCTGAGCCGGGGGCGGCGCCGGCCCGACCCCCCCCACGACGGCCCGATCGACCGAGGCATTCCTCTTCATCTGAATACATTGGCATTGTATGCGTGCTATGCGTGAGATCTAATTAGCTAAAGCCGAAAGTGCCACACGACACACGTGGCGACTAGCACCCGCCGATCCAGAAATTCACCACTTGCGCCCGAGCACAAGCAGCTACACCGGCCGAGGCGCGGAGATTTCCGGAAAAGAGGATTCTAGAAAACTAAAGTCCCATGGGGAACATCACACGTTGCACGCTCGTGAATTAACCAATCGAAAAACGGTTGGCGTGGCAACTAGCACCCGCTTCCAGGAATTCGCTACTTGCGCGCGAGCACAAGTAGACACACCGGCCGAAGCGCGGAGATTCCCGAATAGGGGGGACTAGAGGGCCAAATTAAAGGTAGGCGAAATCCCGAACCAACCCCGAATTTCAGCAAAAGCCACGCAAAATTCAAAAATTTGCGCAGCGCTTCCGCCGCGAAGGGTCGGATTTGCCGAAAAACGGAGACGATTCCAATTTCCCGTACCTGCGAATCCAAAACACGCCTATGCGTGCTATGCGTGCTATGCGTGCTAGGACCAAGGCAACGCGCGCACCTCAAAAGATTGTCGTCGGGCTAGATTCCTCCACACCGACGCGGCTCCAAGCGACCTGGAACCCTCAAACCCACACACCACCGCGCAACAAGAACGAAAGCACAGGCATTCTCGATTTCGTAGTGCACGCACTTCGCTAGCTAGTCGCGCAAGGCGGGGCGGGTATGATCAGAATTCGCGCTAAAAAGACAGGGAAGCAACGTGAAAACACGAACTAATTACCATTTTGTAGGAGTCTACACTCTTGCTTCTTCTCTTCTTTACGGTTTCGGACTTATTCTATCTACACTTATTAAACGACCGCACGAGGTATGATTACGCTTGGTCAACTATAAGACTTCGGTTTCGTAAATCTTATTAGTTATGCTTTTGCTTTCAGTGCATGCTTTCTATACACAATATACAGCAGTTACGGCTCTTTACTTTTATGTTATACTTTTCAGTTCAGTTCTCATCCCCGAAACGGGTTACACTTAGAGTTCTTATACATCCAGGAACTCTTTCCATAACTCAACTGTACTGAGTACTCCGTACAACAGGCTAGGCACCTCACATCAACATCATTCTGATCGGTCCTACTGTACTCCGTACTGAGTACTCTTGCGTTTTATATTTGCCGTTTTTCTTGCTCTTGTGCTTGCCTCCTAGCACAGCAGTGCAGTCCAGAAAGCAGTCGCCATCGGCCTGCTAGCGGACGCATGTACTTACTGCCTCCCGGACTGTGACTCCGACGCAGAGACGTCAGTCACCCGCCTGGACTGCATAATGCAGGACGGCGATATCAGTCCGAGCTGGTGTGAGTCCCTGGCAGCGGTGTCCTCGATGGGAGCGCGCCCGAGGAGTTTCGACAGGCACAGTCGCACACCGACGTTGTTGCTGTTTTGGGCCTGGATTGCGGGCGTCAGAGTCAAGGTGTTGGTGGATTCGGGAGCATCCACCAATATTATCGCAAAGAGTACACTGCAGAAGCTCTCCGGCGTCAAGCCGGTGCGCCACGAGCAAGCCATGCGGGTTCGAGTGGCTGACGGCACCACATATGATGCTAATTCCTGCATCAGGCCCAAGCTCCTTGCTGAGACGTCGAAGGGGTCTTACGGCCAGCAGGTTGAGCTTCGGGTAATGCCCCTCGACCTCAAGGTGGATGTCATCCTGGGAGGTCCTTGGCTGGCGAACCTTTCCCCGGTTACACTGGATTATAAGAACTGGGGTTCGGTCCGGTTCACCAAGGGCAGGGAAGAGGTCGTCATCACCGGCTGTTCGCCGGGGTCCCCGGACCCCAGTCGGTCCAAGGACACGGCAATGGCACTGGTACAGGGAGTCCTTTTGAGCCAACGTCGAGCTCGCCGGGACCTGCGGACCCTCCGAAACAGAGAGGAGCAAGCTTTCGTCGTCTACCTCGGCCCCGATGGGACTTTTGGCGCGTTGGCCTGCAACAAGGGGGGGGGAGACTCCGACGAAGATTCCCCCAACGATGTTGTAGCAGGCCTAGCGTCAGAACCCTCCTCCGGGTCCGAGGATAGTGAAGTCAGCGTGCGTCCCAGCGCAACGGTGCCGGACGGAGCAGAGGAGTCTGAGGGGCCGGGAGGGTTGGTCTCGGACAGCTCCGAGTCCGGCTATAGTGACGTGGAAGGAGCGTGTCATTTGCAGAGAGTAGGGGCGGTGGTCGAGGATATTAGGCCACAGGGATTTGCGAGTACGGTCGACGAGGCCGGGGATCATCCTGACCCTCTCAGCGTTTTCGCTAGCAAACAGGAGGCGAACGGAGCATTTGCGTTGCTTCCGCCAGCGGTGCGTAGACAGGCGATAGAGGATCACGCGGCCGGGAAGCCACCCACCTGGCACGCTCAGGCAGCCGCGGCGCTCCGGCAGGGCCGGGGTCTGGTCGCGGAGCGACGACCCCGAGCACGGCGTAAGCGAGTGCGTTGGCGTGACCAGGTCGCAGCAGTCGGTCAGCCTGGTGCTGAAAGTGGCCCCTCCACCGAGCAGCCGCCGGGACCAAAAGTCCCCACCGTCCCGAGCCCTCAGAGTCAGAAGTCGCGAGCCTCGGCACCAGTCGTGCCGCCAGACACTACCCCGCCGCCAGCTCCGCAGACCACAGACCCGCCGGTACCGGCCGTCCCGCCAGGCACTACCCCGCCGCCAGCCCCACAGACTGCTCAGGCCTCCCCGGAACCGCCGGAGGACGAGATAGACGAGACGGTGTCGCCGGAAATCTGGCAGCAGCTTAGGGACCTGGAAAAGGAGTTCGCAGATGTCATTTGCACAGAGCTGCCAGAATCAGTCCAGTCAAGGGAATTCAAGTCCGGCATCCGGCTCAGGCCAGATTGGAGTGGGAACGCCTTGCACCGGCGAGGGTACAAGTTGTCGCAGGAGGAGTTGCGGCAACTCCGGCAACAGCTAGATGAGCTCTTAGCCAAAGGGTACATACGACCCTCGGCCTCTCCGTGGGGCTGCCCCGTGCTGATGGTCCCCAAGCCGAGTAATCCCAAGGAGTTGCGTCTAGTCATTGACTACAGACAGATCAATGAGATCACAGTCAAGGATAAGTACCCCCTCCCGGATGTCCAGAGTCTCTTAGATGACCTACAAGGGGCTACCGTCTTCTCTACGATGGATGCCCTTTGGGGATTTTGGCAGGTTCCTATGAAAGCAGAGGACGTGGAGAAAACCGCAATGACTACGCACTTTGGAGCGTACGAGTGGTTGGTCATGCCTATGGGATTGTCAAACTCCCCAAGTACCTGGCAAAGGATGATGCAACAGTACCTCGGGCACCTACCCTTTTGCAGAGTATTTGTAGATGACATCATGATTTTCTCGGCTGAGGTTCCGGGTAAGAGCGCCCATGAGGTACACCTCGACCACCTCCGCCAGGTCTTGGAGGCATGTCGAAAGAATTCCGTCTACCTTAAAAAGTCGAAAGTCAAACTGTGCAAACGATCAGTCCGGTTCCTAGGGCATGTGGTGGATCGGGATGGATGCCGCCCACAGCAGGATAAGGTTGCGTCGGTACGCGATTGGCCAGACCTAGAAACTGTCACACACGTGCGACAGTTCCTGGGCATGTGTGGCTTCTACCGGAGGTACATCCAGAACTTCGCAGATATCGCGTACCCGTTGACCCGCCTCACCAAATCCGGCGTGGACTGGACCTGGGGCGAGAATGAAAAGGCAGCATTTAAACAGCTAAAAACTGCTTTGATCTCCTCCCCAGCCTTGGCCCTACCCGATCAAAAGGGCGCAGCAGACGGTTCCAGACCCTTCTTTGTACAGACAGATGCCAGTGGAGTAGCACTAGGGGGTGTACTCATGCAGGATCAGGGACGAGGCTTGCAGCCCTTGGCCTTTGAAAGCCGGCAGTTCTCCAGCGCAGAGCAGAACTATCACGCTGGGGAACGGGAGCTTTGTGCCATCCATCATTGCAGCACGGTCACCTGGAGACATTATCTGATTTTTACATCATTTAAGCTCATGGGAGACCATAAACCCATTCAGTGGCTCTTCGCCCCAGCTAGGGAGCTCAGCCGACGTCAGGCTCGCTGGTACGAGGACTTGGTAGAGGTAGGAGTCCATCAGATGGAGCACGTGCCAGGGCGCTGTTTAGTAGTACCAGATGCGCAGTCCCGGCGACCAGACTATCAGGAAATGTCAGCCAGAGAAGGGTTGAAGGAAAAAGGGATTGTGGATCGCGCCACGGATGGGCCCAGAGACTCCGCACCGATAGGCAAGGGGTCCGAAGAGGACGAGGATCCTACCTCTGTCCTCGGGGCAGTGGATCGCACCACCGATGGACCCGAGTACTCTGAGCCGAAAGGCAAGAGATGTGAAGAGGACGAGGATCCCACATCTGTCTTAGGCGCCACCTTCGAGTATAGTGATTCCGAGGACGAGTCCTTCCCTCCCACCAGTCCAGCACCGGTCATTGGTGAGCTCACCCATCTGAATGGGCTCACGTGGATAGAGTCGCCGGCCCTTTGGCTGGACGCAGCTGCCACCCTAGCACTAGGCGAGAAGTCCTTGAGGGATGCCGAATCGCTAGCAGTCATGACCAGAGCAGACCGAGCTAGGGAACAGGCCACAGCAGAAGTCCAGAATCATCCAAAGGCAGCCGGAAAGGTACCTGAGCCCGTTAAGCCCCCAGAAGGTAGCTCCCACTACGACCAGGTCGTAGATCGCCAGGACTGGAAGCTGATCAGGGAGCGCTTTGAGGAGATAGCGGCCCAGTACGGGATGTTTGACGTTGACGCGTGTTGCGACTCCATGGGCGTTAACCGGCAGGTTGACACCTATTGGACCGACTGCTTGAAGGAAAAGTGGCGCGGGAAACACGTTTGGTGTAACCCCCCTTACACGAAGGATTTAGACTTGATAGAAAGAATTCTTCGGCATTTCCTTGCTGAGTGGCGCGCCGATCCGGAAAACACCTCGGCGATGTTCCTTCTGCCAGACTATGACGCTCCCTGGAGGCGGTTGATTCACCCCAAGTATGGGCTTCATCCGGTCAAGGTCTTTGACACGAAGGACGAAAAAGGTCGTCCCAACCACCTCTTCGAGTCTCCTGATGGAGGTCGGTCCCCGCTGCGCTGGCCGGTCCTTCTGGTGTGGGCCCCAGCAGCCAGCAGGGCAAAGCCCCGAGCGCCGCCTGCGCGAAAGGACAGTGAGGCAGAACCCGACGAGCCTTTAGTCACTACAGGGGTTGCAGCAAAGGCCAGGGCAGCGTCAGGACCACTGAAGGCTGATGAGTTCGTCCGCGCCTTGCAAGCGGAATACGAGCGCAGCCCGTACCTCAGCTCGTTGAAGGAAGAACTGATCGCAGCCCCACATCAGAGGACAGACACATTTCGCATGGTAGACGACATGATATGGCGAGTAGCAGAAGGGCGGTATCAGCTAGTGCTAGCTCAGGATTCCCCCCTCAGAGAGCTGGTGATGCGCGAAGCACACGAGTCCCCAGCAGCAGGGCACACAGGAAGGGATAAGACACTGGACAGGGTATCCCGTCGTTTTTGGTGGCCACGCATGAGCAAGGATGTCACCGACTGGTGCAAATCCTGCGTCGTGTGCCAACAGACCCGGCCACGCAACGGGTATCCAGACGGTCAGCTTAACCCCCTGCAAGTCCCAGTAAGACTGTGGCAAGTGGTTAGTATCGACTTCGTCACTGGGCTGCCCCGCACAGAGCGAGGGTACGACGCGTTTGCTACCTTCACGGACAAGTTGTCCAAGATGGTGCACGTAGTCCCCATGCTTTACGCTGACAGCTCAGCTGCACAGATCGCGCGCATGTATTTCGACCAAGTGTGGCGTTTGCACGGCGCTCCCATGAAGATCGTCTGTGATCGGGACTCCCGCTTCAGGGATGAGATGCATCTCGAGCTACATCGGTTGATGGGAGTCCAGGTTGCCTCTACCACGCCGTACCACCCACAAGGTGATGGGCAGGCAGAGCACACAAACCACACGGTCGAACGCATGTTGCGCGCGTATGTCGACGCCAACCAGCACGATTGGGATTTGTGGTGTACCCCGGTCGAGTACGCCATTAATGACTCTCGTTCCGCCGTCACGGGCTTCACCCCTTTTGAACTGACGTATGGTCACGCTCCGGCCTCTCAGCTGGACTTCTTCGTGGAGGCAGCACTTGCATCACGGAGAGGCCGAGCTAAGGGGGGGAGGGGCGCAGCAGTAAAAAAGGGTACAGCCCACGAGACAGCCCGCCAATTTGTTCGCCAGTTGCAGCTCGCTAGGGAGAAGCTGCTCTTAGCTCAGCAGCAGCAGATCGCCCAGTACGACGCGCGTCACAAGTCCAGGAGTTACGCAGTAGGCGATGAGGTTTGGGTGGACGCCACGTACCTCACCCAGCCGGGCGACCGCGGGTTGCACAAGAAATTGCTTAAGAAGCGCCTCGGGCCCCTTCGGGTGCTGGAAGTCTTTCACAGCGACAGGCAGATGGCCCTTCCCGCGAGCGATAGAGGCGCACCGTCGGCCTATAGGTTGCAGACGCCTAAGCAGTGGAAAGTGCACGATGTGTTTACCGTGGACCGGCTTTCGCCGGTAGAGTCGAGCAGCCGCTTTGTTGAGAGAGCTAAGGAGATTCCCCCTCCTCCGTTGGACGTCAGCGGGCGCAAGGAAACCCACGTCGAGAGGGTGGAGCGTTCGCGCACGCGCCAGCGTCAGGGTAGGAGGTGGACGGAGTACCTGGTCAAGTGGACAGGAATGCCCCGCAGTGAGAACGAGTGGAAGACCCGAGAGGATCTGGAGTGGGACGGAGCCGGCAGGCCCGGTGTTCCCAACCGGGCGTTGTTGGAGTTTGAGAGGATCGAGGCTAAGAGAGTGGAGCGAGAGAAGCTTAGGGTCCGTAAGAGGCGCGACGAGTCCGCAGGAGCGGTATGGACCACGCTATCGGAGGAGCTCAAGGTAGACGGAGCAATGCCATGGGTGCCAGAGGAGAGGTTTGATGAGGAAGTAGGGACTTTCGCGAGAGTATCTGCTCAGAGCACCCTGCCGCCAGTCTAAGATTCTCGTATTGTTTTGTGGGACCGGGTCAGTCGAGAGGCAGTTCACTAAGCAATTTCCCAACAGCGAAGTAGTTGCCGTAGACATTCAGCCCAAGTGGGGCCCCACACATTGCGAGGATATCATGCGATGGGACTACCGACAGTTCAGACCAGGACACTTCGACGTAGTCTGGGCTAGCCCACCTTGTACAGAGTACAGCCAGGCGAAGACGGTAGGCATCCGAGATTTGCGCGCTGCGGACAGGCGAGTTCGTAGGACATTGGAGATCATCCGGTACTTGCGGCCCGAAGCATACTTCATTGAGAACCCGAAGGGAAGAGAGCCCCACGGTTTGCACACGCGTCGCTGCATGAGCAATCTACCAGCTCCGCACCTCGTCACGTACTGCAAATACGGGACCGCGTACAGGAAGCCCACGCACATCTGGACCAACGTTCCGTTGCGCACACCCTTGCGAGTGTGCGATTCCGACACGCCTTGCGAGTTCTTCCGGCAGCACGGTAGGCACGAGAAAGTAGCGCAAGGAGGGCGCGCGATGAGAGCCGGAGGTGTGTTTGCGGAGGGCATGGGAGCGCGAGAGAATTTGTATGGGATTCCGTCGGCACTGTTAAAACAGCTTTTCCACAACCTGACCCTACATGAAGAGGTGCATGCGTTCCTGTCTGAACTGCTTGTCAGGGAGGATCTGAGCGAGATGAGCGTTTTAGTCCAGTCAGCTGTTGTTGAGAGTGACCCGCCCGAGTTTGAGCCGAAACCGATAGCGTTAGCGGGAGTACGAGCTGAAGTGACAATCATACCTGAGGGCGGATGGGAATCTGACGCGAGTGGTCTTAGCGATTGAGAGCGTTGGGGAGCGTCGGGAAGAGCGGTGGCTCCAGCCTTGGCGAGACCAGGCGGCAGGTGAGAACCTGGGTAATCCATCCGAGAGAGCAGTGGCTCCAGCCTAGGCGAGACCAGGCGGCAGGTGAGAACCTGGGTAATCCATCCGAGAGAGCAGTGGCTCTAGCCTCGGCACAGCCAGGCAACAGGTGGAAATCTGTATAATCCATTTGAGCAGTGGCTCTAAGCCTCGGTATGACCAGGCGGCAGGTGAGAACCTGGATAATCTATCCAACCGAGCAGTGGCTCTAGCCTCGGTGCGACCAGGCAACAGGTGGAAATCTGTATAATCCATTTCACGAGAGCATTGGCTCCGGACCTGGCACGACCGGGCAGCAGTTGGAGATCTGGGTAAAAGCTCTAAGCACTCCGAGGAGGCGGTGAAGGTTTAAAACCTTTCCTCCGGGCCGGCATCCCGAGAACTGTCAGGTAATTGGCAAACCTATTGTCATCCCCTGTAAGTGTACCGTGTTGGAAGGTTTAAAACCTTGAGCGTGGTAATGGATGTGAGACCTTGAGCCTTGGGGGAGCCTGGTAGTGCAGATGGCAGACCGGTGAGAGGCCGACCCTTGTGCTTAAGAGGTCGATCTCCTTATTGCGGTGTGTCTTGGGAAGTGTAATGTCATCCCAGACAACAGGCGGCTGAGACCTGTATAATCATTCAGAGCAACAGTAGAAGATCTGTATAAAAACTTTACTGGTCCGACGTGGTCAGCGTGGACGTGACCTTCCCTAAGGGGGGGGGAGTTGTGCTAGGAGGCAAGCACAAGAGCAAGAAAAACGGCTAAGTATAAAACGCAAGAGTACTCAGTACGGAGTACAGTAGGACCGATCAGAATGATGTTGATGTGAGGTGCCTAGCCTGTTGTACGGAGTACTCAGTACAGTTGAGTTATGGAAAGAGTTCCTGAATGTATAAGAACTCTAAGTGTAACCCGTTTCGGAGATGAGAACTGAACTGAAAAGTGTAACATAAAAGTAAAGAGCCGTAACTGCTGTATATTGTGTATTGAAAGCATGCACTTGAAAGCAAAAGCATAACTAATAAGATTTACGAAACCGAAGTCTTTTAGTTGACCAAGCGTAATCATACCTCGTGCGGTCGTTTAGTAAGAGTAGATAGAATAAGTCCGAAACCGCAAAGAAGAGATAAGCAAGAGTGGAGACTCCTACACTAATGTATTTTTATTACTTAAAATAAATTGTCCAGGTTTGTACATATAAATGAAGACCCAGGGGTAGCAACCATGTACCTGTCCATCGAATGGGGCTTTGCTTGAATATGTGCTGCCCACTCGTGAGCTGTCATAAAATTGATTACATTCTGGGAACCCTACGGGAAATCTTACTGAGTATTGTTGATGCATGCATGTGATATGAAAATACACAATGAATTTCTGGAAGGCTCAAGGCAATGTGGCGTCACAATGGAATCACAGAAAAACATACTTCACCTAAACAGTACCGAGCATTCACTGCAGGCAACTTTGGAATTGTAATCGACCACTCGGTTATTGCATTTCACAAAACCCTTTACATACTTATCGTTCCACCCGCTATGATTGTTGCCAGCCACTCGCATATATGTATACAACAATTAATAGTGAGTTCTGAATTTTAGTACAGCAATGACAATCAATACAACACCCCGAGAAGCGATGCTCTGCCAAGCTAAATATCTAGTTCGGCATAATCAGCATTTTGTGTTGCCTTTGCAAACAAAAGAAAACTTTGCAGCATCTATTCTCCCGGTGGCTCCACTCGGATTCCTTGTTTTTTGAAGACAGTCTCCACCCATTGCTTTTTCAAATGAATTCTGATCACAGTGGCATTGGATTGCTCCCCGAGGGACACACCCGAGCAAAAGTGTGGCACCGCT
Source organism: Cymbomonas tetramitiformis (assembly GCA_001247695.2). Taxonomy (NCBI): domain Eukaryota; kingdom Viridiplantae; phylum Chlorophyta; class Pyramimonadophyceae; order Pyramimonadales; family Pyramimonadaceae; genus Cymbomonas; species Cymbomonas tetramitiformis. The sequence continues at coordinate 7,995 of LGRX02013333.1, read as the reverse complement.
TCATTCATTGGAGGTTGCCCGAGCCATTATTTGCCCTCGAGTTTCGTGAACGCTGTTTGCTACTGTTATCATGGAAGTATCTGGCAGTATTTTGCAGCCACAAAAGGCGTACAGCTGACTAATGGCGAGACTTCCAGCAGGAGGGCCATCGATACAGGAAGGAGATAGACAAGCAATGCAACGTGCTGCCTCCTTTAAAGTGGTAAATCAATGCGCGGAAGCAAGCCGAAACAGCAGTGCCAGGAGGCAGCAGCATAGATGCATGCGTCCACCTTAGTACATCACATCCTTGTACACCGGATCCACGCTCCCTGCTTCATCGCCGTTTGCCCCTCATCTCAACACTTCGCCACACACTTCATCCAATGGGCGAGGTAGAACTTCAGGGCCAAATATCCGATGGCGGTGATAGCACACCGGAGGCGCTGCATGCTGGGGGACGTGAAGATATGCTGCATGCTGGAGGACGTGAAGACATGCTGCATGCTGGGGGACGTAAAGACATGCTGCATGCTGGGGGCGTGAAGACATGCTGCATGCTGGGGACGTAAAGACATGCTGCATGCTGGGGGACGTGAAGACATGCTGCATGCTGGGGGACGCGAAGACATGCTGCATGCTGGGGACGTGAAGACATGCTGCATGCTGGGGACGTGAAGACATGCTGCATGCTGGGGACGTGCAGACATGCTGCATGCTGGGGACGTGAAGACAAGCTGCATGCTGGGGACGTGAAGATATGCTGCATGCTGGGGGACGTGGAGACATGCTGCATGCTGGGGGACGTGAAGACATGCTGCATGACAGAGTGCAGATTTTGTGGTCGCGTTTGTGAAAAAATGGGGAAGGGGGTACGCAGATGAGGGAGAGAGTGGAAAAGAACTATAAGGTGAAAACAGAGCAGGAGATAATAATGAAAAAATGGGGAGATGAATCGAGGGACTGCGCCCGTGAGGAAATGGAGGGGAAACGCAGCAGCGAGCCCGCAGATGCACGAGCATAGGCGAGACACACGCAGGCGGGCACACAGGAGGGCAGCGCGGATTAAGGAGGAAGGTCGGGATTGCAAATGTGGGAAAATGCGCCGCACCGTCCCAGCGAGTCTCGAAGGCAGAGAGAAGCTTATCTGCCGGCGTCACTCCGCTCGCCACCACCTCCTGCATGGAGCACCCTCTGCTTCTCATCAGACTGACCCAGACTTCAGAGTTACTTCACCGAGCTACGAGGCGCAAGCAGTGCCCGGGAGACCGGAGGAGCAACGGCAAGCGCAGACAGTGGAACAGGGCTTGCGGCCATCACCGGGCAACTAGAAGCGGCAGGGACGCGCCTCTAAGCTCGCAAGGAAACTCTCTTCTCGGAATCCCCGGGATCTAAGGCCCATCTGCATGCCTCCCCACGGTCACCCCACAGTCGCATCGCATCAGCCGCCCTCCCTGCTCTCCCCTCTAGCGTCTGACCAAACACCTCAAGTCGTGCACACCAGGTGCAGGAGGCTGCCGGAAGCATGAGCTTGTCGAAGAGTTCGATTCAATGGGCGCCGCCGGCATTCGCACTCCTCGTGCATGCATCATCGGCACCTCGATGGACCCTTTAGCACGCATGATTCGCTCGCACTTGGATTCTCTCGGGTGTGGAATGAGACCAGCATGGATGGCCTTCGAAGCTATGACACGGAGACCTCAGCTGAGCTCCAGAGAGCAAACCCTCGCCGGCTGAGATGGAATCTCCATGGAACAGAGGCTCCCCCACGTATGCAAGCAGCACGCTGGCGGTAGGGAGGAGGCTAAAGGCACTTGGTGAGTCACTTCAGCACAGCCTGGCATGAACAGAGATGGGTGACACCGCAGGATGCCGACCTGCATATAGTTACAGTGCGCCCCCACCTGCGGCCCGAGGTGAGGGGAACGGAGGGGAGCAGTGAGGACTGTGCGAAAACAGCGTGGATGAGGCGACGGGTAGCGCTGCAGCGACGCGGCTGCAGGCACGCCGGGAAGTAAGGGCATAGCACCTTGGAGATGGCGAGCGTCCGGGCGGCCAGGTCCCGCACGGTGCCATCCCGGAAGGGAGTGGCCAGCCCGAGCTTCGGCACCTGCACGTGAGGCGCCCCTCGAATGCGTGCGTCAACCCTCCACGTCAGCGTGTACAAAACGCCGGCGGGCCTATCGCCACGTTCCACATGGTCTGAATCCTCAGGCAGCCTTTGAAGAATTTCCCCTATAGCCCTCCCCCAAAGCTGTCATGCGTGACACTCGCACCTCCTTCCTCACGACAGTCATGCGTGTCACGCGCACCTCCTCCCCCACGACAGCCATGCGTGTCACGCGCACCTCCTCCCCGACCACAGATTCCAATTTGCACTTGGACTGCACTTGCTGAACCCCTCGGAATATTCCCTGCAACCAATGCTGCATGCGTCTCTCATCCCATCCACAGCGCACCCTCGGAGACAGGAGGCAGGCCCACCTGATCCCTCAGATAGGCGCGCTCCTCCTCCGTCCAATCCGACACCATCTCCATTGCCTCCTTCTGTGCAGCCTCATCGTAGATCAGCCCAACCTGCCCGGTCACCACACCAGCCCCCCACTTCCACCGCCCAAGTCTGCCTCTCGGTGGGCTCCCATCATGGGATGCTGCGCCCAAGTCTGCCTCTCGGTGGGCTCCCATCATGGGATGCTGCGCCCAAGTCTGCCTCTCGGTGGGCTCCCATCATGGGATGCTGAGCCCAAGTCTGCCTCTCGGTGGGCTCCCAGGTCTTGCTCTCACATGTGCTGCCAAGTGGTGCTTCTCCGATGCGGCGCGTGGAGTAGGATGCCAATAGGACCATTGCGACATGGCCCACGAGCCCGCTGAAGCAGCAGGGCAGGGCGGGACCCTCAAAAAGCAAGGTGGCCAGCACCGAGTTCGACATACGTATGACAATGTCAGAGAGGGGCCAACAGACAGAGGGGCAAGCAGGCAGGGACGGACGGGCAGACAGGGAGGGGCGAGCGGATGCAGAGGAGAGGGCTTTGTGAGGGGTACCCAGAGGGCTGGGAGGGCGCAGATGGACTTGAAGGGACCGCTGTCTGCGCCACGCATCTCCAGGAATTTCTTAAGCCGCACCTGCACTCCTCCCCCCCTCCCCAACCCAACCTCACGCGTCCCGAATTGGGTCGGGGACCCCTCCACCCCACCAGCCCGCCGCCCCATTACCACATCTCCTAAGCACACCCGCCACTGCCATGTTCCTCTGCATCCCGCCCTCCCCTACCATAGGACTTAGTGGCCTCAGCCCACCGTTCCCCCCCGTTCTCCACCGCCAGCCCTCTGGGCGCCCACCCCCTCACCATGCCCTGTATCACTACCACTCGTAGCTTTCCAATCACCCCGCCTCTGCCACACCTACCAATCACCCCACCTCTGCCACACCTACCTCAGCATCTCACACTGCCCTTCAGAGCCCACACAGTCGCCTTGCCCTCCCCGAGGCGCCCAACTCCCGCAACTCTCCCCCTCTCATCCCCTCAGCGCCAAATCCTCACCCTCATTTTAGCGCCCAACCCACCAACCTTTCGATTCCAACTCAGCGCGTCACCCGCGCCTGCTCAAGCCCCCGACCCGCGCCTGCTCAAGCCCCGACCCGCCCTGACCCGCGCCTGCTCAAGCCCCAGCTTCCCCCGACCCGCCTCTGCTCAAACCTCCCTGCCTCATGAATCAGCCCAACCCCCGCCCCTTTCTTGCCGGAAGAGCCCCACCTGCCACTGACAGCCCCATTCAGCGCGCCTCCCTCCCCTTTCTACCACCTCAGCCCCCAAATCTTCTCTGGTTCCTACCACCACACTCCACCCTCCACCTTCTTTCCTTTAAACCGCCTAGACCCTCACCTCCGCCAGCTGCCACGCAAGCACTCGGTTGTCAACACGGAGGCCAAGACAGAGGGCGGGGTACTTGCCTCAGGGAAGGCTGTGGAGAGGTGCTGCTCCCAGTCATCGATGGTTGGGTACTCCCCGGGGAGATCCTTCAGCTTCCCCTGGATTCCCTCCCTCCTCGCCCATTCCCCCCACGAGTCGCACAGGTCTCTCCGCAGCGCCCGCCTGGCGCGACATGTATTGAAGGGGGGGAAGTCAACGCCTTCGCTTCCTCCCTCTTCAAACCACTTCAAGCGGCTGACTGGGCAAACACGATGCTGGTCTTGAGATCCAAGGGGGATGGAGGGGTGCGAGGGAGGGCGAAGCAGGGCCCACCTCCATGAAATCGCGGAAGGATTGCCCGGTCACATCGATGTAGTGCCCTTGGCGGTACACAAAGTACATGGGGACATCAAGCATGTACTCCACATACCTGCTTGTGCCGAGGGGCGCACAACAAGTAGGGAGGGGTGGGGGGTAGAGAGGAGAATGGTCATCAGGATGCGTGTGACACTGTCGCGAAGAAGCGGGCACGAGTCGCAGCACGCCAAGCAGACACAGAGAGCAGAGGGATGGCAAGGGCGCCTCGAATGGAGGCCCAGAGGCACGCTGATGGCAGGCGAGTGGCAGTCGATGGCTTCCAAGATCAACACGGAGAGGCCCTGCGCCCTCGTCGCGGGACTGTCACGATGACACGCGCGTCATCCCCCAGGCTACGCCTGAGCTCGAGCCCCTAGCAGCTGCGCTTGCACTTGCGCGTCGCTCGAGTGGCCGCAGCTCCGCCGCTGACTGGCTTCAGCTGAAAGTGCATCAGGATGTGTGATGATGCATGATGCACGTATCCTGAAAGTCGACTGCGTGATTACTCGCATGCCCTCCAGAGGCCCTCCAGAGACCCTCCGGAGACCCTCCAGAGGCCCTCCAGAGACCCTCCAGAGACACGCCGCGCGACGCGTTTGCCCGCGGTCGAGGATCACAGTAGCAAATGGACCGGAGCCGGGGGCCTGCGAGTCCTGGCGTGAAACTATTCAGCTCAATGTCCGCTGCCACCCCTGCACCACTCCTAAGACACGTTCCTCCGGGGGTGCCTCCGGGCCCCCTTCCGAGCCTTGCAAAAGGGCGCTCTCCGAAGGCGGGAGGGGGTTCTCACTTCTTGAATCCGAAGCCTTCCTCGAATACGAATGGCAGATCCCCGCACCGATTATTGTCCACATCCGTCCTGCACATCCAAGCAGACCGCTCAGCCCCCCCAGCCTCCAATCCCCCTCCCGATTGCACTTCGCACCTCTCCAAATGTAATGAGTCCACCCCAACCCAACCCTCGCTCAGTGTCAACCCTCGCCACCGTGCTCGCAATCACTCACCCGTTTCCTGCCAACCAGATGTGATGTGGGTGGCATCTGTTCTCCGCCCGGATCGCACACACGCTGACTGATGGAATTGCCCGGGCCTGCAGAAGCTTTCAATAAGGCAGTGCATCGGGCTTCGTGTGTCTGACCAACCAAAGCGTGCCAGCTGAACCCAGGCTCGGGTTTGGGCTCGGGCTCGGTCTGAGATGTGCGTGTCACTGAGCTCAGTGGAGCGATCCTCGCCGCAAGGCCCCGTGCGAAGCGCATCAACAATGAGACGTGCGCTAATGCTACAGCATCACCTGCTTGCCTCCTGTGGAATCGCAGAGCCCGGGCCGCTCGGTGCCACCCTGGCAGGGAAGAAGTGGGGCGCACCACACGTGGCTCCGCATGCTCAGGAACCCGTTGGGCTCGCCCTCCGTGAAGGGCGAGTTGGCAAACAGCGCCGTGGCAATCGGCTGCAGCGGTGCCCCCAGTCACATTCAGAGTTAACCCGCTATGACGCAGACACACCAGTGCCGCAAGACAGCTGAGCCCGGGCGCTGTGAACACCGCCAGGGACGCCGCCAAGCGCAGCACCTGGCAGACCCTCGTCACCGCACCGCCCAGACGCCGCCAATCGCAGCACCTGGCAGTCCCTCGTCACCGCAGCGCTCGCGGGTGAGGCATCGGAGCCTCTCAAGCCCTGGCAGCCTTCGCGGGGGCGAGCGGTTGAACCTGGTCAAGGGTGAAGGTCGCACAAGCAACATCAGGCCGGCGGAGAGCAGGCAGGCCTGCAGAGAAAGGCCGGGTCTGAGGGGAGGGGGCACCTGCAGGGCCAGGCTGACGCGGAACTTCTCCACCATGTCCGCCTCATTCTCGAAGTCCAGGTTCACCTGCGCCATCGCACGCCTCCAATCTGAGGGGGCGCAGGGATCTGGCGGTCTCCTCCCGGCCGGTCAACTGCAGGGCCCTGGTGTATGGAGGGCTGCACCTAGCCTCATTGGACCAGGAAGGTACCTCCAAGCCAATGAGGCTCCTGCAGACAGCCACGTGGCCAGCCACAGTGCTCGCAGCCAGAAAGGTAGCGGAGCGGCAGGCACACACCTAGCTTAGGCTAGGTTAGCTAACCTTAGCTCAGCTTAGCTAACCTTAGCTTAGGCTAGGTTAGCTAACCTTAGCTTAGGCTAGGTTAGCTAACCTTAGCTCAGCTTAGCTTAGGCTAGGTTAGCTAACCTTAGCTTAGGCTAGGTTAGCTAAGGAACCTTAGCTAACCTAACCTTGGCTTCTTAGCTTCTTGAGCTAAGAAGCTAACCTTCTTAGCTTCTTCCTTAGCTAAGAAGGCTAAGCCTCTTACCCGAACCAAAAGGGCCCTCAGCCTTCACCAAAGGCCCAGCCATCGCATCGAACATAGCACAACATGAGCTTGCTTGGTGCCGAGTCAATCGTCATGCACGTCACATGCGCAAGTCCGTAATTCGCCTGGCACACACCTGCACGGTGCACGTGCGGAACATCATGTCCAGCCCCATAGACCCCACCGTAGGCATATACTTCTTCATCACACGATAACGCCCCTGCGCCCGGCAGGCCACGGATCCTCCCAACCACACGATCAGGCCCGAGCTCGCCTAGGATCTTCCCAACCACACGATCAGGTCCGGGCTAGCCAGTGGAATAGCTGCAGTGTCGTCCTGCTTTTCCCTCCTGGTCGAGCTTGACACACGAAGGATGGGGTGGGAGGGGGGCTAAAGGACGCCCGACAGGTGGGGCTCCAGAGCAGGAGGCAATGGAGGGGAGGGTAACGGGGTTAGGAATTCAGATCGATTTTTCACTCCAGATCCAAGAAGTTGACAGGACATCTTCACTGCAATAGGCCTCTGTGGAGGAGCCAATTCGCAGATACCTTGATCCTTGGTGTGCACATTAACCTCAGGGGAATAGGGAGCAGGGGGAGGCGGGGAGGGGGGCAGAGAGAGGGAGGGAGGAGAGCATGAGGTGAGGCATTGCCTTGGGCATCACTGGGATCTCCTCGACGGTGTGCTTCGGTTGGAACCCCAGGCCAAGGAACCCAACCCCAAGTTCCTCCGCAATCGCCTTCACCTGCAGCGTCATCGGGAGGTGCAGGCATCAGTATCCGGGCCCAGAAGCCCGAGGGCCTCCGAGCTGCCATCGCCGCCGCATCCTGGAAACAGAGGCCATGGTGCTAGCTTGCAGTGATATGCAAGGCGCTCTAGTAGAGCCTAAGGCGGCGATGACGCGAAGAAACGAGGCGAGCGGTGCTCGCAGACATAGGGATGACTGCCAGATGGCGCATATCCTGGATGCGCACAACTTAAGGCAAAAAGCCAGGGGCCCTTCAAGGGGTGCAAAGGGGGGAGGGCCTGCGATATGGTCAAGATATGTGGAAGGCGTCCCCTGGTAGAGGTGACCGTTGACTTCGCCAAGTCAGAAGGCGTACCTGGTAGAGGTGACCGTTGACTTCACCAAGTCAGAAGGCGTACCTGGTAGAGGTGACCGTTGACATCGCCAAGTCAGAAGGCGTACCTGGTAGAGGTGACCGTTGACTTCGCCAAGTCAGAAGGCGTACCTGGTAGAGGTGACCGTTGACTTCGCCAAGTCAGAAGGCGTACCTGGTAGAGGTGACTGTTGACTTCGCCGCAGGTCATGTGGATCGTCTCCAAGGGGGCGCCTGTGGATAGGCAGGCAGGCATGTCATCAGCGCCGCACCCCTTCAAGCCAGGCAGGCGTGTCATCAGCGCCGCACCCCTTCAAGCCAG
>LGRX02013331.1:0-12814 GCA_001247695.2 Cymbomonas tetramitiformis | reverse complement strand
GGTTAAGGAACCAGCCAGCTTTTCGGGGGGGGTCCGAAAAATGCGGAAAAGGCCGGGCTGGGAAAAAAAAACTTAAGAAAATGTACCCAAATAAGGAAACGGAGGCTGGCTTCCCGTTTTCTTAACTTGCCGAATATTGAGAAATTTTCACGATTTTAGGGGGGATTTGGGGGAATATGGGGAAATTTTAAGAAAAAAGCTGGCTGACGCTCGAAATGCATTTCCTTTTCGTTAGTAATTTCGGTAAGAGGCTGACGCTGGCAGGGGGGGAGGGGGTCAGAAAAATACGGAAAAAGCTAGGCTGGCTTCAAATTCCTGTTTCCTTAAAGGTGAGGTATTACCGTATAGAAGCTGCGACCTAATGTGATCATATGCGGCAGTTATGCCTCCAGCATACGTAGACAATATGATTATGTGGAACTTATAATCCCACTTAAGTTGCATCATGATAAATTTATCCAGGTGTTAACAAGTGTTCAGGATTTGATAAGGGGTTGACGCCCCACAAGCCAAAGGTCACTGTCTCATAAGGCTCGCCTCAAGTGTGCGGCTTTGAGGATTAGCGTCCTGGCGAGGCACAGTCATGATGCTTCCTAGTCCATAATGGAGCTGGAAATGAGAATGCTCAAGATATCCGAAGACAGGAAGGCTTTTGGTTGGCCAGAGTTACTGTCAAGATGCTTAACCTTGATGGAATGGCATTCGGATACAAACTGTGCAACCATGCATGCGACTTATGCATTGGTGTATGACTTTGATGAATTATCTCTTGTCATGAACCTGGAAGGAATGACGGGCAAATAGCTAGAGTGGCGGATTTACTCACTCGGCTTTGCTGTTTATGGAATTCGATGCCTGATGGCACAACTGGCAATCCTTTGCTCAGATGCTTTCCTTAAAGATGTGGCGAAAGAATCGGAAGCCCTCCACAATGGCAAATAGCTCGATCTCAGGGATAGGCCAACGTCTATGTGTATCGGATAGAGTGACGCTGTGATAGCCACATACACGAGATATGACTATTGTCATTATGATTTTCTCATACCTCAATAGGTATAAAATCATATTATCAAATAAAATAGGGTCCGATTTTCAATTTTCAAATCTATCGCAAACGGATTTTACCTATTTTGGCCGTTTTTCGGCTTTATATATATATATATACATACATATCTCTGTGTGTGTGTGGACTGCAGAGTACAGAAGCACTGCATATCACTTCACCTTTGCACATGACAAATTTCATGGCATAAAAGTGAATTATTCTGCATATCAACATCTGAGGTTGATCATATTTGTGGGTTTTACTGATTGAAACCCATGGAAGTAAATGTATTTCCTGATGATATTTAGATTTACCAACCATAAGCGGATTATCCGCTTCAGTGATAATTTATCAATCTATGATATGTTTTGAGCATATGACTGTGCTCTAAGATTTATCAAAATGATATCTCTTGTTTTAAACATATCAGGACATAGTTTGATTATATAATCAAAGCAGTTTGACACAACACATATATATGTGTGTGCTTGTCCTCAACAACTCCTGTCAGTTCAATATATAGTTACTGATCTGAGAGTGTACATGCAATTTAAGCTGATCAATTCTGAATCAATTGGCATAATGCAATGTACTTGTTGTTGTTGCTCCAGCGATGATATGTGAGACGAATGGACAATGCTCAGCAGTGACCAGCTGCTTATTTGAGCATTGTATAATGCCTTCGGGTCTGGAGATTTCTCCATCCAGCCCTACAGCATGTTATTGGATTATTCTGTTCCCATATCTATCGCCATCACTGACACTCCACACGCACATGTGTTTGTGGAGTGCTATCCATATTATCATATACATGATAGATATTAAAGTTGGTCAATTCACTATGAGTCAGTGAATAATAATACATACAGTAATGCCACAGTGTGTGCATGTATAGTACTTATTGATTAGTACTTTTTGCCAGTGTGTGTGTGTGTGCTCACTTTTACACACTTACAGGAAGATAAGTTCTGGATATTACAATATTCCCAGACAGTTTATCATGCAGGATGATAATCGGCATACCATGTACTGAATGAATCTAGCATGATATATATTAGGTTAGGGGTTATTGTAATTCCGAGATAATCTCATTCACAATAATGAGTTGCTGGTCTATTTCACATATAGTTCCGGTGAGCAATCCTTTCAGTGATCCACAATAGAACGATATGTGGTCCGAAGAGTATCTCGACTCCACCGGGACATAACGAGCTAATTATTGTGTTAAGACCACTGAATAGGCACCTTACACTATATGGGTTCGAATATAGTTAACATGCACAGCAGGTATGCTTTTGTGCATGTCTGATGTATTGTGATATGATGCCATATGTTCCAGCTACTATCGTGATCAAGCTGGTCTATACATAACATCTGCTAACATGATGCATGCACAACTTACAATATTGCAGTCACTCAGTATAGAATATATACATGATGTAATGTTGCATATACTCAGATGCTGCATGTTGGTGTATGCTGCATGTTGGTGTGTGCTGCATGTTGGTGTGTGCTGCATGTTAAAAGCTCAGATATACATATATTGCACACTATATTGAAAGTAGAACCCTGTCACTGCCGACTTGGAGTCGTTGATGGCGTACTCCACTGGAGCCACCCACAGGTCCCAATCCTCCTGGTTCTCTGCCACGTAACAACGCAGCATGCGCTCCACAGTGTGGTTACTGCGCTCAGCCTGGCCATCACTCTGCGGGTGATAAGGGGTGGTGCTGGCTACCTTCACGCCCATCAGTCGCATGAACTCCTGAGTCAGAGCGTCTCGAAAGCGCGGGTCCCGGTCGCACACAATCTTCATCGGGGCTCCGTGCAGTCGCCACACTGCATCCATGAACATTCTGGTCACCACCTCCGCTGAGCTATCGTTATACGCCATTGGAACCACGTGCACCATCTTACTCAGTTTACAAGTAAAGGTGGCGAAGGCATTCACACCTCTCTCTGTCGTGGGAAGCCCAGTAACAAAGTCTATACTCACCACTTCCCACAATCGACTAGGCACAGAGTGAGGCTGTAACAGGCCTGCTGGGTATCCTTGGCGCGGCTGGGTTTGCTGACAGGTTACACAAGTCTTCACCCATTCAGCTACGTCCAGGTCCATTCGCGGCCACCAGAATCGGCGTCGTCTGACTCTGTCCAAGGTCTTGTCCCTCCCTGTGTGACCTGCTGCAGGTGCTTCACGAGCCTCCCTCAAGACCAGCTCTCTCAGAGGGGAGTCGGGAGCTAAGACCACCTGATAGCGCCCTTCCGCCACTCTCCAGATGATGTTACTCACCAGTCGAAAATGCTCGGTGCGGTGATGTTGAGTGGCCAGTAGTTCCTGCTTCAGGGCTGAAAGGTACTCACTGCGCCTGTGCTCTGCTCGTAAGGCACGCAGAAACATGCCTGGTTCCACCACACCTGCCTGGTCCCTGATCTTGGCTGCTGCACCCTTGAGAGTCACTGCTGGTGATGCTGAGGGTCTTTCCCTTGGAGCTGTGATCTCTTCGAAGTGCTTTCGCTGCGGCTTAGCCAACACTACCAAGACGGGCCATGGAATGGGCAACTCCTGCAAAGCTGTACGGTGTCCCCTTTCTTCGCCAGGAGAGACGAACATCCGGTTGGGCTCCCCTTGCTCGTTCACTCGGGGTATGGTCTCTGCAATCTCCATTCCATACTCTCGCAGCAAGGGCCGCCAGTCAGCCTGCGGGAAGTCAGGCAACAGGAACAGCGCGGCTGTGCTCTGGGGAGCGTGTCGGGCCTCTGAAGCATAGTGCCTTAGGATGTCTGCAATGCTCACCTTGGAATCCGAGAAGGGTGGGTTACACCACACCACGCGACCCCTCCACTGTTCCTTCAGGCAATAAACTCACGATGTATAACCATGAGCATCACCGTGAGCCCCCCATGTGACTCCTAATACTCAAAATAACGGTGGTCCTTGTGGTAGGACCACCATTTTCTTCAAGCTTTTGGTGAAATTACACCCCTATCGTATGTTTGATATTTTCATCGATTTCAGCACAATTTTGCCAAAACCCCCCTCAAACCCTATGCTTTATCACACGCGTATTCACAAAGGGCGGGTAACATATGTAAAGGTTCTTGCTAATGGACCCGTCACGTGCTATGTTATAATGTAGTTTGCCATAAAACATATTTGAACAAATAAAATATCAAGCACTTGCATCTCCGTGCAGATTTCTGGAGCAAATGGCCCTCTAGCGGGGGAAACCCTAAGTGGTAACACCAATTTAGGGTGTAAGCACAACCACATGTGTACATGCATGCACATACGAACTCTTGACTGCACTTATTTACTCTTCAGAGTTCTCCAGCAGTGCTTTTAAAAGCTCGGCTTTCTCCTCACAACCTGGAATTCCGCCTTGAACACCAGATTTTGCGGTCTCATCCCAGCATGTCAACACCTCGTTCACGTCAAATGTAGACTTCATGCGAAGGGTGCGGGGACCCCGTACGAAAGCTCCAGCCTCACAGAGTTGTTCTACCGTCTCGAACGTTCTCCGTGACTGTGCTGGCAACCAGAACTGCCAGGTTATCTCCTTCCGTGAGGCATGCTGCCCCACCACCTCCACGAAATGGAGTGGGAGTGACTTACCGCCGTCCGGGAGCGCATAACGTTGAACCAACACTTGTCGCTGGCTTCCCCGCCTGCAACAGTCACGGCATAGCTGCCCACAGTCATGTCCTCGAACCGGTAGTCGGCTGCCAAGTGTTCCTTCTGCGATGCCAAACGCATCCCACGGTCATATAGACTCTCGTCAACACCGGAGGAGTGCTCATCGTCGCCATCATCCGTGCCCTCACTGCTGCTGGGCTGTTTCTGCTGTTTTGGCTGCTTTCCAGGCTTCTTCTTGCGCGCTGCAACCTGCCGACTCCGACTGCGAGTGGCAAGATCCATCTCCATATCAGTATCATCGCTGTCGCCTTCGGAGGCGGGTGAAGTTCTGCGCGCCCTGTTTTGCCTTTGTGCGCCTGAAAACCTCTTGCGAGCAGCAGGTGGAGCTCCTCTCCGACTCCTCTTTCCATTTGCTTCACGCACACCTGCCTCTGCACGAACTGCGGGAGCTTCTTCAGCAGCTTCTTCTGCCTCTGCACGAACTGCGGGAGCTTCTTCACCAGCATCTTCTGCCTTCAAAAGCTGGATCGGGCGTTCCAACTTCTTGGTCTTGGTCGTAAGACCCCGCAGTTCAGCATTCCGCTCAGATAACACTCGGTGTAAGTGTTTATCCTCGTACCTGCGTAAGCGAACCCTAGTTTGAAACTTCTCTATACACTTCGTATTATCTTCGCATACTCTTACACCGCAATGACGGACTCTCACGACGACGAGACTAGAATCCTGAGGGAAGTTTTTCACTGGATGAGTGAGGGTTTTCTTAGCGAAAATCAAGAACAAGGAACGACCTCTTCTACCGTCGTTCCGAACACACCAGGAACAACGGACTCGGACGACGAGGTTACAATCTTGCGGCAGGTTTTTCCTTGGTTGCAAAGCTCCACAACAGCGACACCTGAAGACGAAGCGACGACTTCTTCTACCGGGAATCAAAGGACTCCCGCAACACAGGAGCAAGCCGCCACCACCACCAACTCGGAAAGAGAGGAAGGAAACAAGTGCGTCGTCTGCTTAGAAATAGTTTTCCCCGCGGAAACGTGGGTTTCAGGGTTAGGATGTGACTGCAAAATCGTGCTGTATCATCACCCTTGTTTCCAGGCCTACTTGGCAAGTTGCACGGATATTGCAAAATGCCCTTGTTGTAGGAAGATCTGGAGCTAGAACGATCACCCGGTTGACCAAGTCGGACGTACCCTTGGAGTGGGGTCCCATGCAGCAGTGGGCCTTCGAGGAGCTGAAGAAGGCCCTCACCTCAGCGCCAGTGCTCGCCTTGCCCAACATTAAGGGTGCCGCAGACGGCACAGCACCTTTCGTGGTGCAGACGGATGCTAGCGGCATCGCTCTTGGGGGAGTACTGATGCAAGACAATGGAGATGGTCTTGGGCTGCGCGTGATAGCATACGAGAGCCGCCAGTTCTCAGCCGCCGAGCAGAATTACCACACCGGCGAGCGTGAGCTAGGTGCTCTACACCACTGTACCACCGTTACCTGGCGGCATTACCTCATCTTCACCAACTTCCGCATCCAGGGTGATCACCGCCCCCTTGAATGGCTGATGGAACCTGGCAGGGAGCTTAGCCGCAGACAGGCACGCTGGTACATGGATCTGGTGGAGGTGGGAGTCCCGAGAATGGAGTACATCAAAGGAGCGCTGCTGCTGGTACCGGACGCCCTGTCCAGAAGACCCGACTTCAAAGACAAGGACGTGCGTGAGGGGTTGAAGGAGGCAGGGGTGATCGACCCCACCTCAGATCTGCCGAAAGACCCCCTGGCAACGCTGGAGTCTGAATGCTTCTCCAGCTCACCACCCGCAGCTCATCCCCACTGGGCCCAGACTGTTGACTGTTGGCTCTCAGCAGTGGAGACCCTCTCCGTGGCGGAGCAGGCCATGGACATGGGGGAGACCATCGCTCTCGTTAACCCGAAGCTCTATAAGGGAATGAAGGAGGATCACCTCGACTTCGACATGCCTGACTGGCCTGCAGCTGATAGCGCGAAGCCGGTAGAAGCTCCACACAAACCCCCTGATAGAGCTCCACCCCAGATAAGGATAACGAGGAGTATGTCACGCGCTGGGAAGGCCTCTACGACCCCAGCGCCTCCGCAGTTGGCGTCACCGAAGACGCGAACGCCTACGTCACGAGCTGACGCATCGGAGGCGCCCACTGAGAAGGTGCCAACGAGCTCACCAACCCCGCAGCAGGCGCCCCAACAGTCAACTCCATCCCCGGTCCTTCACCCACAGAAACGGCAGGCTCCCCCAGAGGACTCACAGAATTGGCGTGTCCGAGCAGAGTACTCCTCGAAGTACGCCGAGAAATTTGGACCCTTCGATGTGGACGCCTGTTGTGACTTTGGCGGCCGCAACAGACAGGCGGATAGATTCTGGACAGACTGCCTTTCAGAGAAATGGAGGGGCCTTCGGGTTTGGTGTAACCCTCCATACAACTCCAAGTGCATTACTGTGGAGGCGATCTTGAACAAGTATATCGCAGAATGGAAGGCAGATCCAAAGAACACCTCAGCAGTCTTCGTTCTACCAGATCACCAGTCCAAGCTCCCCGCGTGGCGCAAACTTTTCAGAAAGGCCAATATGCAGATTGTGGAGGTCATCCCTACTCACGATGACAAGGGCGAGCCCAATCAGTTCTTCGAGAACCCAGATGGGAGGGCCTTCGACCTTCGCTGGCCTGTTCTGATAGTACATGCCCCTCCCGCCAAACCACAACCAGCACGCGTGAGGCATCCGCGAACAGCCCCCGCTGTGATAAGGACAGGTGAGGCGGCAGACTTCAGAGACGCAGCCTCCCAGCAGTCGGACTCAAAGTTCCTGCGCGCGTTGAAAGCGGAGTACACCCGAGAGGGGACACTTCGTTCACTAAGAGAGAAAGTGAAGGCGGCACCACACCAATGCCTACAGGACTTCAGGCTAGTGGGTGAAGTGGTTTGGAGAACCGCAGCAGGGAGATATCAGTTGGTGCTGGGGGAGGACTCTCCACTTCGAGAAGTAGTGATTCGCCATGCTCATGAGTCATTGTCCTCGGGTCACACTGGGCGAGACAAGACTCTGGAGAGGGTGCTGCGACGCTTCTATTGGCGTGGTGCCGCGGAAGATGTGGGCACCTGGGTTGCATCCTGCGCAGTGTGCCAATCAGTGAGGCCGCGGGGAACCTACCCGGATGGGTTGCTAAACCCTCACAGCATCCCGAACAGGCCATGTCAGGATGTCGCGGTGGACTTCGTCACCGGCCTGCCGGTATCAGAGAGAGGCAATGGCGCTTTCGTGCAAGGCATGGAATCGGTTGGAACAAGCAGTATCGATAGTTTTTGATTATTCCAAATTTTCAATTGATTAATAGTAATATCCTAAATTGTCCTATCAATAAATTGTGATAAAAGAAGTCAGCTATCGATTGATTGTGATTTTTACATTATATTATCAATTGATTGCAATTCTAGCAAATGCACATCAATTGATATTGATTCCTACCGAGGCGATATCAATTGATATGATACCCCAAAATTTCTACCGAGGCTATATCAACCAAGGCTCGGTATCGTGATTTTTTGAACTTATCAAATAACGATGAATAAGTCAAATTTTATAATCGAACGATAACGATAATTTTTCGAACCTATCGACTGAGAACGATAACGATACCTATCGATACCATTCATGATAACCAATTGTGCCCTAATGGGTATCAGATTTTGGGTTTTACCAATCCTATCACAACAAACAATATATCATTGTGTTCGTCTATGAATGAGCTGTATGTATGCAAAGTTTCGGCCGGAGAGACCTCGTGCAGCAGCAACTTGTGTTTCAAGGAGTTCTTGCTCTTCCTTGAACCGCTGCCGGAATTCGCTGATCAAGGTCTCGAGGCCGGCTAGATTTTCTACCGGCTCCCAAGTGTCGTGTTTCGCATCTGGAAAGTTCTCCCAGCCAACAAGCCATTGCGCGTTGCCTTTTGCCACCCGCTCTGCCTTAATCTCTCGCACGCTGTAAACGATATCATCACTGCCAGCAGGGTCGAAAGGGGTTTGCTGCGTCCGTTTGATAGGGCCTTTCCCTTGGGCGACGAGTTTCACATGGTTAGGCTTACTTCCACGTCCACGTTTACCCATCTTGATTCACACAGGCAGTCGATAGTTCGTCAATAGTCGTGACACTCCGTCACACTGTAAATCGTTGAGGTCCTCGCGGCCAAAAAATTTGATTTTGGAATGCCACCAAATCGAGTCGAGAGCCTCCAACACGCCCCCTCCAATCTGAGGATGGGTGTTATTTGCATGTTTATTGGTTCATCTCAAACACACTTCAGCGAACCCAAATTAGAGACGAATGAAAAGCCTAGAATTCAAGAATGAAGGATCGGTTAGGGAGTTATATACTGCATATCGATATGTGATTGCGTGTCACGCGCAAATATCAATCGATTCTGATATGTCCCACGGTCACGATCAATTGATTGTGATAATGCAAATCGAGAATCGATCGATGGTGATAATTCGGATTAGGCATCAATCGATTGTAATTCTCGGAGGTGGGTATCAATTGATTGTAATATTTTGATTGTGTATCAAATAGGCATCAATTGATTCTGATATTCTGATATATCGATGGTATCAGAATATCAAACAATCGATTCCATGCCTTGCTTTCGTGGCCTTCACCTGCAAGCTGACGAAGATGGTCCACGTTGTGCCGATGAACTTCGGCGACAGCTCCGCGGCTGTGGTGGCCAGAATCTACTTTGACTCGGTGTGGCGCTTACATGGCGCGCCTATGAAGATTGTCTCTGATCGTGACCCACGGTTTCAAGATGCTTTCTGGCAGGAACTCATGAGACTGATGGGTGTGAAAGTGGCTCGTACCACGCCGTACAACCCTCGGTCTGACGGCCAGGCGGAACACAGCAACAGGGTTATTGAGGACATGCTCAGGTCCTTTGTAGACGCCAATGTGGAGGACTGGGATCTGTTCACCACTAACGTGGAGTTCGCGATCAATGACTCCAGGAGTGAATCTACTGGCTTCACGCCATTTGAACTGGTGTTCGGGTTCTCGCCGCTGTCGCAGTTGGACCTTTTCCTGGAGGCCGCACAGTCCACCGCTGGACGACGAACTGGGGGAGTAGGCACCGCACACGAAGTGGCTGTGAAATTTTCGTCGCAGCTGCGGGACGCCAGACAGCGGTTAGAGCTGGCTCAACAGCGACAGCGCGAACAGTTTGATCGCAGGCACGGGCAGCGGGAGTATGCTGTTGGAGATCTGGTCTGGATAGAGGCGAAACACCTTACGGAGAAGGTGATGGATCGCTCCATCTGTAGGAAACTGACCAAGCGCTGGCATGGACCAGTTCCTGTGACCGAACGCTTCTTCAGCGATGTACAGATGACCATGCCAGAGGCCGACAGAGGAGCTCCAGTAGCCTACCGCCTACGCCTCCCTCCTCACCGGCGGATTCACGACGTGTTCGCTCAACATCGCCTCAAACCGTACACCAGCGGTCAAGATGCTTTTGCCGCACGCGATCACCTAGCAGTACCTGAAGAGGTGGTAGTGGACGGTCAGAAGGAAGCACACGTTGAGCGCATCCTTGCACGTCGAGTGCGGTCTGTTCGAGGAAAGGAGGTGGAAGAGTGGAAGGTTCGCTGGACTGGCTACTCCAAAGCTCACGACCAATGGAGGACGCGTGACAAACTTGAACGCGGAAGTCCACTTCAACAGCTTCGTGAATTCGAGCAAGCGAGACTGCACATGGAAGCGCAAGTTCGCGACGAAGCCACTCGGCGACGCGAGCAGCGTGGCCGTCACTCCGCTCAAGCCGGAATGACACTGGCCCACCTCATCACTAATCCCTGCGATGAACTGGACCAGCTCGAACAGATGGAAGATGATACCCCCCTGCCGTGGGAACGCCAGGAGCGCGTGGAAGATGGGTCGTTGGCACTGGTGACAGAGCTGCTGGCGATACAGGCAAAAGCAACCCGCACGCCCAGGATTCTCGTACTTTTCAGCGGTACTGGCTCAGTTGAGAGGGAATTCCTAAATTGCTTCCCCTCCGCTTCAGTAGTGACCCTCGACTCTGGGCATATCTGGCAACCCACTCATGTGTGTGACATCCTGCAATGGGACTACAAACAATACCCGCCTGGATTCTTCGATGTCATTTGGGCAAGTCCCCCCTGCAGGCAGTACAGTCAAGCGCGCACCACTGGTGGACCCCCTGACCTTCCCCAGGCTGACAAAATCGTACGACGAGCATTGCAGATCATTGACTACCTGGAGCCAAAACATTGGTTCATGGAAAACCCCAGAGGTCGCTTCCCTAACGCGCTACGGCTTCGCCCTATGATGCGCCAGCTTCCCCCACCGCTGGTGTGTACCTACTGCATGTACGGTACTCAGTACATGAAACCCACCTGCATATGGACGAACTCAGCACCACCCTCGCGCCTCGCCCCTGCTACGCTGTACTACTTCAACACCGTGTGCGTGCGGATGGGCAACCGGTGCTCATCCAGAGACTGCTCAGCTTGGACCTCACCCGCAGCAGACTGGAGCAGGTCGATCTGCGAGTGTATATCCCGTGCCAGCACTTCTGCTACGACAACTTTTCCGACATTTACGCCTCCGCGACACTGAAGACCCGCTTTAGATTCCAAGTGGCACCCTTCTTCTTGAAAGTGGTGCCCTGGTAGCGGCAGGCAAACTATGCTCGAAGAGGGACCAGAGAACCTAAGAACTGGAAACAGAAAGGAACCAGAAAACCTAAGAACTGGAACTTAGATGGGTACCTTAGCGGAGTGATCCCAGGAGGTAGACCACTCCTAAGGGGGGGAGAGTTGTGCCCGGAGGCACAGCGTGAGCCGATATGCCTATGCGTCCGTATGTGTGTCATCGGGGGTAATCTGGGATTGGCACGATGACAGTGAAATTGGGCTTGAAATCACGATGAGAATGAATACCAGATGTCCGGGGTATGACACTATGACACTATGACACTATGACAGTATGACACTATAGTAGTATGACAGTACTGTGGGGGGTGTCATCGTGGAACTCAGTCAGACCCTCGAAGAATGGTCAGATTCGCATCGGGGTTGAAAAGACAATGAAATCGAATATCAGATATTAAGGTTATGACAGTATGACAGTATGACGCTATGACAGTATGACAGTATGACAGTACAGTAGTATGACAGTACTGTGGGGCAGTCATCGTGTCAGCCTGTCGGCATAACATCTGAATCGAGAATGACGAATCGGAATTAGAAATGAGATCGGATCGGGAACTGAACGTTGAGCCGAAGTGTGACATCGGCTCTCGAGTGGTTGACCCTGCAACCTGAGTGACGAGTGAATAAGTAGAGCACTTGAGAAGTGTTTAGCCTTCAGAACTCGGAACCGAATTATCGTTTGTACCTCAATCTGGCCCTGATCCAGTATATTATAAAAATCCGAATTGTGTACCTTTGCACGTTCAATAAAAAACATATCTCCGAGCATCTGTCGTCGTGCCCCTGGCACACCGGACGACGCGGCGTGTTACCGCAACCTGGCGTCGTGGCAATTTTTGAAATCGGTGACGCAAACCCAGTTCGTGGATAAGCTGGAGGAGGCGGAGAAACGAGGCACAAAACCAGGATTGTTTGATATTTTCAACAAGGGGGACGCGGCGGAGAAGAAGGAGGAGGCGAAGAAGGAGGGCGAAGGGGAGGATGAGGACGAGGATGAGGACGAGGTGGAGGACGACCAAGAGGACGAAATTGAGATTGAGATCCACTGCGCACAGCCCGCCGCAGAGGACCCAGAGAAGAAGTACACGACCTTCGCAACTAAGAACGGTTTTGAGGTGATGTACAAGCTGGACGAGGACGGGGTCCAGCAGCCCGCTGGACTCGAGAAATCGGACGAGGACAACGACCGGTTGGTTCTCTGGAACTACTCAGAGAACTTGCTGATGAAGGCGGTGCTCACATTGGTGCGAGTAAATCAGTACTTGCCGCATTCTCAAAAGCATCTGGTGCACGTCATTAAAAAGTTCCAAGTCCCCAAGCAACCGGCGGAAGAGACCGTCGCCTTTGATGAGGAAAACTACCGCATCCTGACGGCGTTGGCGCCA
>LGRX02013330.1:8181-20337 GCA_001247695.2 Cymbomonas tetramitiformis | reverse complement strand
CAGTCTTCCTCACGTTCATTCAGAATAATGACAGACACTACTTTCATGTCGTGGCCAAAACACCAGATGCCACGTATGAAGATGTCAGGAATACATTCCTCAGGCAGTTCGGAAATCCCCACAAGCGGTCAGTTGCCAAAAAGCATCTAATGGCACTGCAGCAGGGTAACCAGACTTTTGCAGATTACTTACGCACATTCACATCACTGGCTTCCTTAGCATCAGTTGATTTGGATGATGTCTTGATCAAGGACAGATTCGTCAGTAACATGGAGCAGTGTCGACAACGGATCCGGATTCGTTGCTCCGGATCCAGACACAAATCAGAATCCGACCTATCGAATCCTCAATTTAAGCGGCTTCGAAAGATACAGATACGGGCAGATCCTGAAATTCTACTGGATTCGAAGCATCGAATCCTGATCTGTAAAAAATCCGTCAATTCCGACGATTCTGCGAATCCAAACCTGCCAAGTAAAAATTTGAGCCCACATCCTTTAGGGTGTTTGCCAAATATGGCCCTGCTTTCCCAGATGTGCTAAGAGGATAATTCCTTGACATTTGTCCACATTTTGATTAGTTATGGAGTCAGACCTCCGGAAACAGTTTCATCTCAGATTTCTGACAGAGGATGAAAGGAATAACCTGTCGTGGGCACAGACCACACAGGTTCTGCTCGATTTGAATTATGTAGTTCATTCGAAGCAGGCAGAGACCCTTCACTATATGGGACAGAAGGAACAGTCAGGAGGCCCAGTCAGGAAAGATAAGGACAAGGGTCGTGGCAATACGCCATATGACAGAGCCAACCAGAATCGAGGCAACCAGAATCAGAATGCCAACCAGAATTTCCAGAGGAATAAAGGAAAAGGCAAAGGAAAAGGCAAGGGGAAAGGAAAAGGAAAAGGAACAACTGCATATCCTCCCCAGCCTTGTCAGCGTTGTGGTCGTACTAATCACATAAAAAAGGATTGCTTCGCTACCAGCACAGTAAATGGAAATGCCATACAAGGCAAGCCTCCAGCTCCCAATCCTGGACGTCAGTATAATCAGAACAGAGGACAACAGCAGCAGAATAATCAGGGTGGTAAAAATGAGTCTAACAAACTTGTAAAAACAGTCAACACCCTGGTTAAGGAGCTCCAGAATCAGCAGAGCATCAATGCAGCAATTGCAGCTCCAGCTCCAGCATCAGCTCCAGCTCCTCAGGGAAACTCTCCGGGTACCGGGCAGGTACCAGTGATGAGGGCACCCCGGGGATAAATCAGCCTGAAAATGCCACTGAAGCAAGTGGCCGGGTTGAGAGTATCTCAGAAGAAGTCCTTTCCAGTCTGACACTACAGTTCCAGCAGATGGATACTCCCTCAGAACACATCGCACAGATGCGGTCACATACAGCACAGCTGAAATCACAGAAGAAGCTGTTGTTGTACAAAGGGAAAGTATATGGACAGAGTACTCACATTTTGGTAGATCCAGGAGCTACATCGTCATTCATCGACAGACAGTTCGCTTCTCAGCTTGGTATATCACCAACAGACTCATCATTATTCTCAGTGGGATTGGCTGGAGGAAGCCAATTATCCTGCACATCCTATCTTCCCAATGCTACATTCACGCTGGGTAAGTATAAGGATACAGAAGATTTCTGTATTATTGACATGAAACCCTTCACAGTCATCCTGGGACAGGATTGGTTGGAAAGAAGGAACCCACACATTGACTTCCAGTCCAAGAATATGACGATCACTCGGAAACACTCATCAGGTTCCAGTGTTCGTACAGTTCTGTCCAGAGTTGAACAGACTCCAGATTCAGATGACCTTCCTGAAATGGAATTGGTCAGTGCCACCACTATGAGGAAGCACCTACGACGTATACGATCCAGTGGGTCGGCTGAAGAAGCCGTAGCTTATCTCTTTTTTCTCTCAGAGGTCGATGGTGAATTGGTAATGGCAGCTGCAGACTCAGACACTACCATGGAAGACCCAGAGGTCACAGCAGCACGTGATCTAATCAGAGAAGACTTTTCAGATATTTTCCAGGAGGATCTTCCAGCTGGCCATAGGCCAGAACGGTTTGAAGGTGGATATCATCGCATCAACATTGAACCTAGGCATAAGCCACCATCACAGCCAGTTCGTACTATTCCAGTGCCTATGATGGAGGAGCTCAAACGACAGATCATCAAATATGTCGAGCTGGGTATCCTTCGTCCATCGTCATCACCATATGGGTGCCCAATCATTTTCGCTCCTAAGCCAGGGGGGAAGTGGAGGATGTGCTGTGATTATCGAGCCCTTAATAACATCACCATAAAGGACGAGTATCCATTGCCACCTCATGATACCCTTCTTGGACAGCTTAAGGGGGCACGATGGTTCAGCAGGTTTGATTTCAACCATTTTTTCCATCAGATACCCATCCATCCAGATGACATCCATAAGACAGCAATACGTACTCGATATGGTTCATACGAGTGGACAGTGATGCCCTTCGGGTTAACTAACGCTCCTGCGACCGCTCTACGTGTTGGAAATCGAGCATTCTTTGACTTCATCGATCAGTTCTTGGTCATTTTCATGGATGACACCATAGTGTACAGTCCAGATTTTGACAGCCACGTGAAGCATGTTCGACAGTTCTTACAGCGCTGCAGAGATCATCAGTTCTACATCAGGCCTTCTAAGGTTGAGTTGTTCGTCAGATCCATCGATTTTATCGGACACCACATCTCAGAGGCAGGCCTTTCAATCATCGAAGACAGAATCCGTGCAGTCATGGCTATCCAGCCTCCAGTGTCATATGGTCCAACCGTTGGTAAGCAGCCTCTACGCCGTATGGCTAAAGATGGCAAGTCATCTCTTCGGTCATTCTTGGGCATGGTCGGCCAGTTTAGGAGATTTATACCAAAGTTCTCCAAGATTGCCGAGCCGCTCAATCGTCTCCTTAAGGATAATGCAGAGTTTGTCTGGGAATCCGAGCAGCAGCAGGCATTTGATAATCTCAAAAGTGCCATCTGCCATGCTCCAGTACTACAGCTTCCAGATCAGAAACTGCCATCTATTATGGAGGTCGATGGATCAGGCACACACGTTGGTCAAGTAGTATTGCAGGATCAAGGCATAGGTATAAAGCCATGTGGCTATGATAAAGCCTATCCAACACTAGGTGGGAAGGATGTCATGACCAGATCGCGTCATTGTGACCTGAAATCGCGACCTGACCTCATGGAGGCGTGACGCGAGCGTCGTCACGTTCGTTTCGCCGGCGATTTCTGGCGAAGTCCAAAAGTTCGCTCCCAAGATTCGATTCTTCCCGCGAAATGCTCACGCCTTTCAGATCATCAGATGCACAGTTCACGGCTTCACGCAATGACACAGTCTGACGTTAGGTCGTGCAAACACGCAGAGGGCACGCCAAAAAGTCCGAACTGGCGTAATATTTTGTGATATTATTAGAAAGTGCTCGCGAAAACGGCTATAACCGCAACCCCTCGACATTCCGTCGCTCGCTCTGCAAGAGCCGCGGACTGCAGGCGCGTGATCTGCTTCCCAGGTGTGAGTTGCCGCTGCGCTTGCCATTTCTGTCAACGCGAGATGACACCATGCTGGTTTTATGAGAATAGTTTCATTCCTCTTATGCACTAGGTTTGCTGTGCGCTCATTCCCCACAGTGAAGCAAGGCGCTTTGGCGGTTGTGTACGCCCGCAGGTCCGCCGCCGTTCATGCATTCGCGCTGAGGAACCAACGAACTCAGCGCATGGGGTGCATCTGAGATTATCATAAAACGTGGCCACTATCCCGCTGCCGTAGACATTTAGAGGCCGTAGTCCGTGGAACCTGGTTCCCGCTTGGGATCAAACCCAACGGTCTCGCTAACGGGGCGTCTGTGCCGCAGGGCATTCTACACAGGCTGCTGCGGTTGTTTTGTTTTCGAACTAGAATTGTTTTCTTCAGATAACTGTCCCGCACTCGCATCGACTGTGCCAGACCCTTAGGTGCAGCGCACGTTGTTCAAGGTTATAGCTATGTGAGGGGCTGCAGTCTCAGCGGGATACCCCCGCTGAGCTCAGGTTGAACGCCTGACAGCCCCGTCTCGGCTGTGCGCCCGAGACTTGGCAGGATGCTGGCATAGCATTGCGCAGGGAAACAAATGATAGGTTTTAGGACAACATATGCATATGCACAACAGAGCATATATGCATAGCACGTGCACAGCACCGCACACCACACCACAACAATTGCATCCGCATATCAATAGCACAGCAGAGCGCAGCAAGGCATTCGCATGTATGTATATCACATCATGCGCAGCAAGGCATTCGCATATATGATTGTACATCACATCATGTATGGCCCAGTGTTGTATGCCCCACCGCTATATGCCCAACTGTATGCCCCATCGCCGTATGCTTCACCGCTATATGTATGCCCCAACTGCATGCTCCAACTGTATGCCCTAGCGCTGTATGCCCCAGCAGTATGGTCCAACACTGTATGCCATTACACCATAACACACCACACCACACCACACCTGTAAATTACTAATGTAAAGTTATCTGAAGAAAAACATTCTAGTTCGAAAACAAAACAACCGCAGCAGCCTGTGCAGAATGCCCTGCGGCACAGACGCCCCGTTAGCGAGACCGTTGGGTTTGATCCCAAGCGGGAACCAGGTTCCACGGACTACGGCCTCTAAATGTCTACGGCAGCGGGATAGTGGCCGCGTTTTATGATAATCTCAGATGCACCCCATGCGCTGAGCTCGTTGGTTCCTCAGCGCGAATGCATGAACGGCGGCGGACCTGCGGGCGTACACAACCGCCAAAGCGCCTTGCTTCACTGTGGGGAATGAGCGCACAGCAAACCTAGTGCATAAGAGGAATGAAACTATTCTCATAAAACCAGCATGGTGTCATCTCGCGTTGACAGAAATGGCAAGCGCAGCGGCAACTCACACCGAGGAAGCAGATCACGCGCCTGCAGTCCGCGGCTCTTGCAGAGCGAGCGACGGAATGTCGAGGGGTTGCGGTTATAGCCGTTTTCGCGAGCACTTTCTAATAATATCACAAAATATTACGCCAGTTCGGACTTTTTGGCGTGCCCTCTGCGTGTTTGCACGACCTAACGTCAGACTGTATCATTGCGTGAAGCCGTGAACTGTGCATCTGATGATCTGAAAGGCGTGAGCTTGGGAGCGAACGTTTGGACTTCGCCAGAAATCGCCGGCGAAACGAACGTGACGACGCTCGCGTCACGCCTCCATGAGGTCAGGTCGCGATTTCAGGTCACAATGACGCGGTCTGGTCATGACATCCTTCCCACCTAGTGTTGGATAGGCTTTATCTGTGGCTATCACAGCGTCACTCTTTCTGATACACAGAGACGTTGGCCTATTCCTGAGATCGAGCTATTTGCCATTGTGGAGGGCTTCCGGTTCTTTCGCCACATCTTGCTGGGAGCTCCAGAAACTATTGTTCGCTCAGATCATCAGCCACTGGTTTATTTCCAGTCCAAATCCACACTAAGCCCCAAACAGGCGAGGTGGTTGGATGAGCTCTCCGAGTACAACTTTCGAATAGAGCACATTTCTGGCGAGAAGAATAAGGTTGCAGATGCACTTACCCGTATTTCTACACTCTTTGAACTCACTGATTGTCTGCAACATATAGACGTCGGCGAGGCACATTCAACAGACATTCCGTCTACAGATTCTACATTCATTGCTCTTATATCTGCATCATCAGGTCATCAGCTTCACGACATTATTATATCTCAGTATGATCGTGACACATTTGCACAGACTATATTATCTAAGCTGGCATCATCGACATCATCACAGTCAGTCAGCAATTTCGAGCTCATTCAGGGATTGATCTATCGCAAGACCATTTTTGGCAGACAGCTTTACATTCCACCTACTGCCAAAGTTCCTACAGATGACGGTGAGATCACACAGCTTCGCCACATTCTACTTCATGAGTGCCACTCAGCCACTATTTCTGGTCATGTAGGCAAAAATCGCATGCTTCATTTATTGCGTAGCCGATATTACTGGCCAGGAATGACGAAGGCAGCCATTCAGTACATTCGGGAGTGCCCCGTATGCCAACGCCAGAAAACGAGGAGACACAAACCTTATGGTCAGTCACATATACGATATTGTGTGCCTAAGACAAAATGGCTTGATGTATCACTTGCCTGGATTACTGACCTGCCTATCACCACTAATGGGCACGACAGTATATTTGTGGTAATGTGCCAATTCTCTCATCGCTGTCATCTCATTCCCTTCAACATGACCTGGACTGCTCAACACACTGCTTCGATATATATGCAGCATATCTTCACGCTCCATGGTCTTCCGAGGAACATCATCTCAGATCGAGACCCCAGATTTACTTCTTCATTCTGGCAAACACTGTGGAAATCTACTGGTACGAGATTGTCTATGACGTCTTCACACCATCCACACTCGAATGCAAGCAATGAGAGAAGCCATGCCTTCATTGAGGACATCCTCAGGTATTTTTCATTTTGTTTGATGCATGATTCACCATCCTCTGGTTTATAACTGATTAGATAGTATTTTTCTCCTCAGGTGTTGTTGCAATGATACTTCAGCCAATTCGTGGGAGGACAAGTTGCCTCTGGTGGAGTTTGCAATTAACAACACGGTTTCTGCTACGACTGGTTACACACCATTTTATCTCGACTCGATGGCGCAGCCACTTTCGCCTCATGATCTGGCAATCACTATTCCGCCAGAAGCTCCTGTTCCAATACAGAATGCTATTCAAGATCATTTTGACCAGTATTCGGCTATACATGCCACCGCGGTAGATAACATTTCCCGAGCAGCAGAAATCAACCGAGCCAGATTCAATAAGACTCACATGCCCCGACAATTTGCAGTAGGGCAGAAAGTTCTTCTACGGACTGAGTTTATTCAATGGACTGGTTTGACAGAGGCAGGCAGACACTTTAAGCAGCTATACATTTGGCCGTTTACCATATCTAAAGTTCTCAGCCATGGACGTGCTTATGAGTTAGATTTCGGGGATCTCAACATTCGTATCCATCCGGTTCAGCCTGTATCCAGAATAGAGCTGTACAATGACTCAATCCAAGCACCTTTGCCTCTGCCACAGATGATCACCGAAGAAGGGCAACCACTGTTTGAGATATTACATATACTCTCAGATAAGATCACTAGAGGTGTCAAGTACTATTTAGTGCGATATGCAGGCTACGGTCCTGAACATGACACCTGGGTCAAAGCCACAGAGCTGACCGATGCAGCAAACATGATAGCTGCCTATGAAGGCTAACATTATATTAAGCCTATTGCCCTTACTTCTTATAATATATACTAATACATGTCGATCATCTATATACCTTGCGCTTAATGTTCTGTCATTATGTTGCATAAAGAGCAGGAAATTGATCCTTCCTTGCTAAGGTGTAGTGAGCCTTGTACCAAATCATACCCTTGCACAGATACGCATACATGCGGGTACCATATCTGTGGATAAATAAAAACTGCTATGCTACCTTTGCCAGACCGTGGTTTGCCATTCGGATCTTATGGCCAGTAATCCGCAGCTACCGGATACTGAGGTGGACGGAGTTGTGATCCTGAGTTATGATTGGCATACATAACTAAACGAATTTCACATTAGTACGTTGTCGAATCCAATCTATGAAATGTTCGTCAGTGCGCGCGTACCGGACCGAAAAATAAAAGGAGCACTGGGGCAGATCGGGTGAGGATTTAAAGTGGACTCATAGAGACCCTCCGATATCTCGTTAAGCAGGGCCCACTCCGTTTGCATTAAACCAAGCCCCCAAAAGGGACCCTCCATAGTATTCCTGTGAACTTCGGGGGAGTAAGCTCTCTGAGGGGAGGAAGAGGTGGATGCATTATATAAAGCCGTAAAAACGTCACTCTGAAATACGATACGAACGGCAGCGCAATATCTGTGAGATATATAGCTACGACTATATATTGTGTCACGGTCAGAATGCTTTCACTTTCGGTTTGCAAGAGTGTAGATAAAATATAAGTTAGTCTCGGCTTTATGCCGGAAACCCTAAACCTGTGACACCCGTACTGTACGGAGTACTAGTACAGATAACAGGAAGTGACACACGGCGTGTCACATCCAGCACACCACCCTGGACTATTACGGAGGAAGAGTTAGGGTGGAGCAGGGTTGTTGCAGTTTTGAAAACACACCATCTCAAGCGGTGGAAACAAGTCTAGAGGGGGCCTGTGCTCTTGGCCAGGGCGGTCCCAAATCTCTAGCTAGCTGTGCACACAGGTAGGCATCTTGGCCCAATACTGATCTAGCAAGCTACTAGCAGTCACAAAGCAACTCTAGCCACTTTGAAAGCGGTCTACAAAGTAGAGTTCACTGTTGAAGTTGCTGTTGTCAATCTCAAAGTTCAGATTGAAGAAGTCAAAAGTGTCAAAGCCCAGAGAACCAGAGTCCAGATTGAAGTTGTCGTCGGGGTCAGCGGGTCCAGAGTCCAGAAAGGCGGAGTCAGGGAAGAAGTCCATTGCGCAATTCTGACAATCGAAGTACTGCCCGGACACCACCGCCCGTGGAGCAATCTCCACGCCACAAAGTGCAGAGGCGGTGACGGTGTCGAGCAAAGCCATGCTCACACACATGAACAGAGCCGGCAGTGCTGCTGCCGTGAGGAGACTGCCAATTGACGGTGCCCGGACACCACCAACCCGTGGAGCGGGTGGCGGTGTGTCCACATGCAATTCCTCGTCGCCAGACTCCGAGTCAGCCACGCTAGCTGAATCATGCGTGGAAGAAATGTACGGAGGCAGGGGGTTGAAGGATTGAATTGAAACCTGCGGCTCGGGCTCGAAGAAGCCCAATTTCACAGACATGCCGTCCATAAAGGACTGCTCGAAGGGGGGTTCGTTGTCGACGAACTGCTTCGGGTAGATTAGTGCGCTCTCGTCGTTGTCGATCGTCACTTGCGGCTCGGGCTCCGCGACGCTCTCGTCGATCACGGCGGGCGTGGCCGTGCCGAAATGAACCATGGGGAAATGTTGTGGAGCCGACTCAACACCACCGGCTACCTGCTTAAGCTCACGGAGAGCCGTGCGCGCCTCGTGCACGCGGGTAGCAAGGAGAGAGTGCGGAGAAGGGATTAAGCCCGCGTACTGTGCCCGAAGGCCGATGTTGTTGTCGTCGGCGAAGGTAAAGGGCTCCTCGTCGTGACGAACAACGGGTTGATCATGGTGTCCACAAAGTCGAGCGAAGGTGGCGTCGTCCCGGGCGTCGAAGGCGGTCTGGAACGCGGATACAATCTCGTCGTTCTCGTCGGCAGTCACCAAGTCGCACTCCGCGCATGCCATGTCGTCCGTGGGGCAATTCGCGGTGTCGTGAAAGTGTCCAGGTGGACAACGCGCGCACTCAGGGACGAAGGCGGAGGAGGCCACGTCAAGGTATGGCTTACGCGAGGTCGACTTTACACAAAACTTCGGAAAATATTTTCATTCGATAAACATGATTGTCGCTTAAACCAATCTAAACATATTGCGCGCTCTGGGTATACAATTGACCCAGGCATTGAAAAGTTATGGCCGATACCGCTCGGTTACCTCCCATACTTAACCATACTTAAGAGCACACTTCAATCGCATTTATCTCGCGATCTAGAAAATCGGAAGTTTTGTGTAAAGTCGACCTCGCGTAAGCCATACCTTGACGTGGAACGAGATGTTGTGGGCGGAGTTCTTCTTGTAGTGGTTTTGACTCCAATTCCCGTCGGTCTTGAGCGGGCTCGCGGCGAAGCGGAAGTTCTTCCGCCCGCCATAGCCCCCGACACGATTGTCGCGGCCATGGAACTTCCCGTCATCCCTCCTGTTGCGCTCATCCCGCTAACGTGAGGGTGGGAAAGAGACACCACGCTTACCGTCACGCTGCGGGTGGCGACGGGAGGAATCCACAAAGCCCGAGAGGGGCTCGTCGCCCTTCGTGACGGAGTCCTTGAGCGCCACGAGAGTCGAAGTAGCGGCTTCCAATTGTCTCTCGAACTCCATGATGAGGTCCTTCACGTTCACGTCACCAGAGTAAAGCATAGCTGGTGAAGTCGGAGGTGACGGCTTAGGCTGCTTCGCGGGGCCAACACCGTGTTCGCTCTCCCAAATCTCGAGGATGTGGGCGTAGATGTCCTCGAGGTCGACCTTGGCCAAGTCCACGTCGAGCCGTAGCGGCGTGGTGACCTTGTCGTACATGATGGGTCGAGGGACGCGAGCAGTTGCTTCTTGGCCACCATGTCGTCGAGCGGACCAGAGGCTGCGTTGCGGATGGCGGCCAAGCAGGCGTCGAAATCTTGAATCAGCGGGTCGGGGTCGAGCTTGGAGTCGAAGTAGATAGCGCACAACTCCTCGTAGTTCCCAAGGGGTCGGAGAATACGAGGAAGGAGCCTCTTCGTGACCTCAAGTAAAGCCCGCTTCCCATCTCGCGGGGAAGCACGTCCAGAAGCGTCCACCCAACGCCTTGCGGGTGAGTGAGGCTTCGTCAAAGATGTCAACGTCGTAAAGAGGATGGCGTTGTAGACGTTGTTGACCTCCTTGGTGGCGTCCGCCAAGTCGAAGAGGGTGTCGTTATTGGCGGTGTCCTTCAGCTCAAATGCCGACTGTAAAGATGTCACCAACGATGTCCATAGTACATTGCGGTCCGACTCGTCACCTCGGAATGCCGCATCCTTGGAGCCAAGAGCGTCTCGAGATGTCCTCTTGATTAAATCAACGTCCCATGACGAATTCTGAACGGCCACGGCACGTGTCCGCTCAGGAGCCGTCAAATTAGCTGCTGGAGATGCAGGTGTCGGCCGATAGCGCATCCCAACGTCTCGGGAAAAAATTGTGTCTAGACGAATCCGGTTGTGAGCCCCCATGGGAGGCGTAGCGTGCGAAGAAATACTCATGATAAAAATCCTATAGGTGGGTACGTCGGGGTAAGGTGGCGATGGCGCGGAGAGGAGGAACTCGCGGAAATGGTGATGGCAAAAGCAGTCAAAACGTCCGTAACTGCGAAATCCCAATTGTAGAAATGCGGAAGTCGAAGAACACGTTGCGCAAGAAGTCCGCGACAAGGAGTGATCAATTCCAGTCAAAACGAAAATCCCGTGGACATCCAGAAAATCACGTAGGGTACGCTGCAGCGATAAACACATTACTCCGTAACGACGCGTGCCTCAACCGCGAGTCCTCATAGCGCAACCATCAAATGGGGCCCCCAACGCCCCACCAAGCGGAGGCGTTTAGCCAATCATGCTACCAAAAGTAGTGGAAGGTGCCTGGCGCACCATAACCTGTGAGATATATAGCTACGACTATATATTGTGTTACGGTCAGAATGCTTTCACTTTCGGTTTGCAAGAGTGTAGATAAAATATAAGTTAGTCTCGGCTTTATGCCGGAAACCCTAAACCTGTGACACCCGTACTGTACGGAGTACTAGTACAGATAACAGGAAGTGACACACGGCGTGTCACATCCAGCAATATCTATCCGTAACGTAAACCTCGGAAGATACCTTGAAACGTCACTCTGAAATACGATACGCAATTCATGGGGGCTACATCCTGAGAACTGTAAGGCTAAATGCCTAAGGTGAGGGTTTAAAGTGGACTCAGTTCCCCCCAATATCCTAAAAACACCTTGAGGGACGCCTCATCGGTGTAAGAAGAGTGGTACCAGCTCAACAACAAAGACATCAAAGACATATACAAAGGTATGCACCCTATATTGTGAGGTCACAACTCTTCTAAGAGGGGAGATCTGTTAGGGATATGACCGATGACATATGTGTCATACATGTCATGTAATGTCATACCATGTCATACATGTCATACCATGTCATGTCATGTCATGTCATGTCATGTCATGCCATGTCATGTCATGTCATGTCATGTCATGCCATGTCATGTCATGTCATGTCATGTCATGTCATGTCATGTCATATGTTATAATGACATACAGTCGTCGAGTATTGTCAGTACGGTCGACTATGACATGTACAATCATAATATCTGTCATCCACTCACCATGAGTGACATCTGTCATCGAGATGCCGAGTACGGAATCTCGATGATGAAGCAAGACAAGTTCTTGAAGAAC
>LGRX02013329.1:0-44028 GCA_001247695.2 Cymbomonas tetramitiformis | reverse complement strand
TGCCTCCTTCTCCGTGAGTCTTGTTCCTGCTCTGGCTGCCTGTCGCAGGTCTGCGAGGGTTTTTTCCGCTTCGGGTCTTACCCCAGCGGAGTCCAACACTATGATCCTTCCGCTCGGGACTTCAGTCAGGGTGGTTCTGATTCCAATATCTTGGCATTTATAGGCGTCCTCGTGGTCTTCTTCATCCTTGGCGCAGTAGTCTGTCGCCAATTGTTTTAAGGCATCCTTGGCTCTCCTGGAGGTCGTAGGGGGTCCTCTTCTCCCAGCATGCCACAGCGATCGCGGGCCCCATTTAGATTGGGTGAGGTGGAAGCCCGCTTCCCAAACGGTGGGTTCCTCCTCGCTGACGGCCT
This sequence comes from Cymbomonas tetramitiformis, assembly GCA_001247695.2. Lineage (NCBI taxonomy): Eukaryota > Viridiplantae > Chlorophyta > Pyramimonadophyceae > Pyramimonadales > Pyramimonadaceae > Cymbomonas > Cymbomonas tetramitiformis. The sequence goes on along the minus strand of LGRX02013329.1, from coordinate 43,675 downwards.
GCGGCATTGCCAGTTTCTTGAATCCCAGAGCGGTGTGCGCCCCCTGGGAGGGTGTGAATTGGGGTTTGAGGGCACGGTTCCTCGGGTTGTCCCAGAATTGCGCGTCGTTGGGCTTGTCTGCAAGTGCCTTGCATATGTATGGGTATAGCATGAGCATGAAGGTTCGCATGCGCCCCTGAAACCTGGCAGGGACTTTCGCTTTTGCTTCTCTGAGGCTGCACGCACGGGTGCCCCCCTGCGCCACATAGAATCCCTCTTTCACAAAAGGGAGTAGTGGCAGCAGTGTGGTCAGACTAAGCGGGACCTCCTCTTGGTCCTTGACTGAGTAAATCTTCGTGCTCTCTTCCCCCGTGTCCTTGTTCATGGCCGTTCTGTGTCTGCCTTCGAGCGCACTCGGGAAGGGTTTCCGGACCGCATGTGCTAACTCGGAGATAACCCTGTGCTGGGTGTTGATCAGGTCCGCCAGCAGTGGTCCAGACCCTGTGAGTAAGACTTGGTGTTCACGTAGCACCGCTAATTGCCGGGCTGTGCAGCACCTGTCGAGTTCCCCAGTTTTGACTGTACCGTCCACCTGTCCCTGTCTGCGGTTGTAGTGGTACCTGACCAACCCCCTCGTGGTGGCGCTAAGTTGAGAGGTATGTTTGACGTGAAAGGCCTCACTTTCTCTGAACACCTCTCTCGGCCTTTCCCGAAGGTCCTCCCTGGTGGCGGTGGCCATCTGCAGGGCGCTTGCCACACTTTGTGCGTACGTGGCCAATAGTGGTGTGTGTCCAAGCCCGTAGGAGGTTTTCGGGAGTGCCGTGTAGCAATTAGCGGTGCCTCTTGGCAGTCCATTAAGGAGCTTGTACGCCCCGCCGATAATTGCGTCTAGGTCCTCGATTTCCTTGGTAGAAAAGATTCCCAAGGGGAGGGCATACCTAAGCTGTCCTATAACCGCAGAGCGAAGGACCTCCTCCTGTTGTCCGCTCGTTAAAGGGGAGTGGAGGAGCGCCTGTATCCTTTCCCTTGCCTGCAGAAAGGAGGTTTGCTTTTGGACCGTCCAGTTCCCCGAAAGGGCGACCTGCATTCCAAGGTACTTGTATGGATCGTCCGGGTGGAGGTACGGGAATCCATGCCTGCCTACGCCGGGAGTGTGCATGGTGATATCCTCGTACGTCTCCTCCGGGATCGGGGAGCCCTTTTCGTCCATTCCCGTGATTCCGCATTTGGCCTCGTTGAGTCGAAGTCCACTCCAGTTGGAGTAGAGCTCCATCTTCCTGACCTGCACCGCCAGCTGCTCCGCCGACTCCGCGATTAGGGCGAGGTCGTCGACATATGCCGCCGAAGAGGTGCGAATTTGTTTGTCCAAATCCGTGAAGCGGTGTAGGTACCCCTTGTTGCTCGCTTTGAGCCAGCGTAGAAGGGGTTCCAGGTAGAGAATAAAGAGTAGGGGGCTCAGTGAGTCTCCCTGAACTAGTCCCCTTCTAACTGCAAGGGGTTCCGAGCTGTGGTGCTCTATCTTCGAGGCCATCCTGAAAGGTGACTTGTGGGCGTCCCCCCCATAAAGGTCTGCCACCACTTTGATCGCATCCTCCGGGATCCCCAGGTATTTCATGGTGTACTGTAGCTTGTCGTGCTCCACCGACCCGTAGGCGTTCTCGAAGTCTACGTACAGAACATGTAACTGGCTGTGAGACAGCTTGCTGTCTTCTATAACATGTTGTAGCCTTAGCAGCTGGTTAATCGTGCTCCTGTGTTTCCTAGAACCCATTTGTTCTTGGCTGTGGATACTGTTCACCTCACAGAACGTGGACAGGACTTCTGTAACCATCGACGTGTAGAGCTTAAGGATTGTGCGGAGGAGCCCTATAGGCCTGTAGTTGGAAAACACAGAGGTGTCCCCTTTTTTGTGTAAGTAGATGAAGGTGCCGAGCTTCCACGTGCCTGGGGTGACCCCCGCTTTCCACATCGCCTTCATGAGTGAGAAGAGGACTTCATGGAACTCCCCCGGCATGGCCTTGAGGATCTCATTTGGCACTGCATCCGGGCCGGCCGCCTTCCCGTTGGGGAGCCTTTTGACGATTTGCTTGTAGAGTTCGATCGTGAGTCTGCACCCAAGCTCCGTTTTCCTCGGTCTTTGCCCCGGCTCCATTCTATCCGGGGCTTCCGCCGCCAGCCATGGCATCTCATGGTCCAGCCGGTCCGTCCTGGGGTGTTCGAAGCAGTACGGGTCCGAGTGGGCCATGTGTCCCGAAAAGGCCTCCGCGGTGGCTGCCGCCCCAACTGCCATCTTGCGTTTTCTGTCCCATATCCCCAGGGTTCTTCCTTTCGGGAGTGCAGCACGGTCTCGAAAGACGAACTTGTGTGCTGATTTCTTCATTCTGTAGTAGTTGCTGCGGAATTTTTGGACGAACACCTCCCAGGTTTCGGCTTTGTGGTCCTTGATAACAGATTTAGCTTCCTGTCTGAACCTGCGCATCTCAGACTCCGCCCACCAGTGGGGGTCTTCCGGTTCCGCGTATGCGTCGGGTAGGCCCTGTGTCGTGTCTCGTTGTTCCTCCATGGCTTCTTCCAGCAGTGCCGCGCTGGGGGCCTTTCCTGTCGCTCTTTCTATCGCCAGCATTTCCTGCAGGACCGCTGCCGCTTTGAGCGCTTTGTCGCGCTTCCTGAATTTGGCTTTCGGCAGCCTGATCCCTGTGTTAGGGTCCCTGGTGACCTTAGGCCTGCACCTGACGGTTTCCAGGGGGATTTCCACGGCCTGCATGGCCTGTTGAAGAACATCGTCAATTGCCTTTCCTGCCTCATCAATTCTTTCCCTGGCGTCCGGGCATCCCCTCTCCGCCGCGTCGACCGCATTTCCTATAACAGTCTTGAAACCTTCCTCCCTGAGGCTCGGTTGGAGCGCCGAGTCAATCGCCGCAGTCATCGTGCGTTGTAGGGCCTTGGAGATTGGGAATTGGTATTTCTTGACAGGGTCTGGTTTCTCCTGCTCCTCCACCACCGGTGTGGTCGTGTGCAGCTTCCACAGCGGCACCGCCGCTACTGCCGCTTGGTGGTCGCTGCAGTGTCTGTGTGTTCTGGTGTCGATTGGGTGTTGTTCGTCAGCGATCTGCTGGAGATCCGCCGACGCTAGCCAGCCATCGATTTTGTGGTCCCCAAACGTGGGCCCTTGCGGGCAGCTGATCTCTGCAAGGCCGGCTTGTGCAGACATCTCTCTCCATGCGAGCTGGTCTGTCCCGTCTTGCTCCCTGGGGGACTCCGCGACATTGAAGTCTCCCCCCACTACCATGTGCTGTCCCTTCCTGGAAGCCACCGCCGCCTCCCGAGCTATGTATTCCCGGATACACGTCCTGACCACCTCCTCTTCGGGGTGGGGGGGGTTGTAGACTCCAAGCACATGCACCTTTTTGTCGCTCGGTAGCGTGATAACCACGTGCTGTAGATACCCTTTCGCGTATCTGGGAACCTCGCGGTTGGTGCGAACGTCCGTTCTGTCGTACGGGCGTCTGAGGGCGAGGACCACCCCCCCTCTGTGCGAGGTGCCGTCCGCTCCCCTCCTTTGGACTTCATGACACGGCGCCGAGTGCCAGGCGCTGTACCCCAGCCCTCGAAGTTTCTTTGGGCCCATGGGTCCTGCTGCTTTTGTTTCGGTGAGGACCAGCACATCTGGCCGGTGCCTTTCGCAACTCCTGGCGAGATCAAAGTACGCATGGTCGCTTCCTCTGATATTCCAGGTCATCAGGGACAGCCTGCCTTCCTCCCCAACATCTGGCGGGGGTATTTGGTTTTCCTTGCCGTCGGGTTGATTTGGTTTATTCTCTGACTTCTGTGTACTATTGCCCCAGTTACTGAGTATAGTTTTTGCTCCTGTCCGTTGCTGCCTCTTCGGCTGGGCTGGTGCATCCCCATTTCCCGTTACTTGTTGCAGTGGTGAACAAGGCTACAATTCAAGCAATTGCAATATCTTTATGGCAGGAAAGATTGACCAGTAAATTAACAGGTTGAGCAACAGCTCCTCCAAATAGTTACTTCAAGTTAGAACAGCCTCCCAATGGGCAATATTCAAGTCTTATAGTTTCAAGTCGCGCAGTTCATATCTCTAATCGATCTGTCCCATGTCGGCTGGCATATCCTCATCTGCCACCTATACAAATCCTAATGAGAGAATCTGCATTTGGACAATCCTAATCAAGACAGTTGATTTCATTGTCCCTTGCTGATCTTTGCTTTCTTCCTACGAGGAGCCACGTCAAGCACTTCTTCTTCATCACTGTCACTGCTTATGGAGCATTTCAATTGAGTTATATACTCATGTGTCCAACATCTCGGATATTTCCTAGGTTGCCTCTTCGTCTCTTCAGACACCCCAGCCTTATTCTCACCCATTGAAGTCAATCCAGTATCTGACCCATAAGGTTTCTTTGGTGGTGCATGAACAGTCTCCACCACAGAGGCTGGGGCATCCTCAGATATGGCCTCAGACTCCTGCTCGGTGATAGGCGGATCCTCTGGCTGAACAGGTGAGGTCGGGGATGTGCCCTTTGGCACCCAGATAAGTTCACCCTTCTCATCCATGATCAATTGCAGTCCCAGTCTCTTCAACCTTCGAGCTTCAGCTTGTTCTTCAGCATCGTCAGCTACCAAGTCATCGAACTCGCTGACGTCATCCTCAGTGTCATCATATTCGGGCGAGGCTGGCTCCCATTTCGGACTGGCAGTGTCCATGTCATATGTGACACCCGCGTCATCGTTGTCATCCGAACCTGGTAGCTTCTCCTTACTGTTAGTGACACCCGCGTCATCATTGTCATCAGAATCCGGTAACTTCTCTTTACTCCAGGACACAGCGCCTGTACCCGAATCGTCACTGTCTGTAGGCTCTGAGTGTACAGGCTTACGCCCCGTGTAGGGAATTCCACGATATTCGTCATCGTCAATCACAATCGTCGGATTCCCGCGCCCCATGCTGCTGATCGGTAATGAGAATGGCGCTACCGGCGCCTTCAACTGAGTGGCGTCTTCCAGAAACCAGCCGCCGCCCCTATTACGCTCCCAGCGGCGTAGAGCACCCGAAGGGTGGACGATAATATGCTGCCAGCTATAATCCAGTCCAGGCTTTCGCTCCCCATAGTACGAAGTCAATGGCTCGGGAGTCCCCTTCCGAGCCCATTGCCATTTCACTGCTCCAGTACGCGTAAATACAATATGCCAATCGAATAGTTTGGCATGGCTAGTGTTCCCTGGCACAACTCCTCCCCTCTTAGCTTGTTAGTACAAAGAGATGATAACTCGGAGTCATTTGTACAGCAGCTAAGATCCAGACACCGATCAGCCATGCTTATGGATGCGTGATATGCTTTTCTGATCGAACAGGTGCTCGAAGAGTTGGCGAAGCAATCCAGAGGGCAGAGGGTATACAGCAGCGGAGACTCCCGCTCCTTGTTGCCCAGGATGAGGCCCCAGTTGAGCAGTTTCCGGATGTGATCCCAGCGTCTGTTGGTGAAGGCAAGGAGTATCCATCGTACAGTACCGCAGGTCCACTGGAGGAGGCGACTGTGTCCAGATGCAAGTAGGCTTGCGGTAGCCAGTGCCATACATACAGTAAGAGCAATACAACGGAGTGGGTAACCGACGAACTACAGGTCGAAATCGCAGCGCAAAGGGAAACCTGCCCATCGGATTTTCCATAAACCAGTGCTTGGGTTTGAGGAAGTCGAAGATTTGGAGCGTACGGCGTACACAGGCATCAGCCTGTCGCAGTTGTCGCACCCCTGTGGTCTTAGCCTGACTGTATTCAGTGCACGGTGGGCTAGCCCAGATGACGTCAAAGTAACCAGGCGCGTAACGCTTGAAGTCCCAGTCCTGAACCTTCTCAGCGTAGGTAGGTTGCCAGCGAGGATCATGATCTACGGTGACCACGGTACTCTTCGGATAACATGACAGGAAACTTCTCTCCACACTACCTGTACCACTGAAAAGTACTAGTAGTCGCAACTCGCGTGTCGAGACCACAGAGTCCAGAAGAGCCAGATGCGTCACAAAGGCGTCAGAGGAGCGACAGTATTGTTCCCAAGGTAGGCAGTTGTCCAGAGAAAGAGGTTCCCCTTCATCAGCGGTGTCCAGGAAGGTTAAAGCTCTGGCGCGTTCCCGCCTTTGCTTCCGCTGCATTCTGACCTCCTGTAAGGCTTTTTCGCGGGCTTGTCCTTCTCGGGATAGTCTCAGTTGTTCAAACTCTGTGAGCTGTTCGAGTTCACCCCCGTAGTTCAACGACTCGCGAGTCTTCCAGGAGTCATGAGCATTAGAGTACCCAGTCCAGCGAACCAGAAATTCTTCTACTTCCTTACCTCCTCTCGCAGGTTTCACTCTTCGAGCCAGAATCTTAGACACATGTGTCTGGGATTGTCCATCCACGAGAACCTTGGCAGGAGTAGGGGTTTGCTGACGCAGCGCAAAAGCTTCATCTGCAGTGCGGTATTCCTTGAGGCGATGCTGCGCAAAAACATCGTGAATACGCCATTTAGGGGGTAACTTGAGCCGATAAGCTACCGGAGCACCTCTGTCAATTTCGGGTAGCTCTCGCTGCTGGTCACTGAAGAACCTCTCGGTGATGGGTAAGGGCCCGTGCCAGCGAGGTCCCAGCTTCCTGAAGGATTCGCGGTTCATGATATTTTCCGTGAGATGCTTGGCATCTACCCAGACCAAGTCTCCCAACTGAAAGGATTTGGCGGTGTGACGCTGGTCAAACTGATGTCGCTGGCGTTGCTGTGCCAGTTCTAGCTTAGTGCGGGCGTCCTCTAGTTGAGCCGCGAATTTACTAGCCATCTCGTGGGCAGTACCTTCTCCACCCTTGCGCCTGGAGTGTTGTCCAGCAGCGGCTTGCAGGAACAAATCCAGTTGCGACATAGGCGAGTGCCCCAAGACCAACTCGAAAGGGGTAAAGCCGGTTACATCGCTCCGCGTATCGTTTATGGCGAACTCCACGTTGGCACACCACAAATCCCAGTCCTCTGGATTGCTGCCTACGAAGGACCTCAGCATGTCTTCTACCACGCGGTTGGTATGTTCAGCTTGTCCGTCCGAACGAGGGTTATAAGGCGTAGTGGAGGCCACTTTGGTTCCCATAAGTCTCATCAATTCCTTCCACATAGCATCCTGAAAACGAGGGTCGCGGTCAGAGACAATCTTCATAGGGGTGCCATGTAGTTTCCAGATGTGGTCGAAGTAGATTCGAGCTATAACCTCAGCGGAGCTGTCCTGGAAGTTCAACGGGATGATGTGAACCATTTTGCTGAGCTTACACGTGAAAGTAGCAAAGGCATCGTGATTCCGCGCCGTGACTGGCAGTCCAGTAACAAAGTCCACACTGACCACTTGCCATAGTCGCGTAGGAATAGTGTGTGGGTTCAGCAATCCATCCGGGTAAGAATTTCTCGGTCGCACCGCTTGACAGATAGCACAAGATGAAACCCAGCGTCCCACATCTTCTGCTGCCCCTTTCCACCAGAAGCGTCGCAGGACTCGTTCCAGAGTTTTGTCCCTGCCCGCGTGTCCAGCGGAAACAGAGGCGTGCGCCTCTTGCAGCACTACCTCACGGAGTGGTGAATCTTCTCCCAGTACCAACTGATAGCGTCCAGCGCTCACCTTCCACAACACATTTCCCACCACGCAGAAGTCACGAGTGCGTTGATGCGGAGCTTCTTGGATTTCTTTCCTTAAAGTCTGTAGGGGGCCAGGTCGCCCATATTCCGCTTGCAGCGCTTTGAGAAACTGACCTCCTGATATCTGCTGATGCAGGTCTCGAACGCTGGCCGCTTCTCCCGTACGCACGATAGGAGGAGGGGAACTCGTCTTCCTTTCCCGCTTGACACGCTGTCGAGCTGGCGGAGCGTACACCACTAGCAGGGGCCAAGGGAGATCCAGAAGGACTCCATCCGGGGCAGCGAACATCTGCACAGGTTCTCCTTGAGCGTCATGGGTAGGAATAATGTACTCCACTCTCATTCCCGCAGATCTGAACAACTGCCGCCACTGTGGCATGCGAGACTGAAAGTCAGGAAGGACAAAGAGAGCTGAAGTATTCTCAGGGTCCAGACGCCATTCTTCCACATATCTCCTCAGTACGGCCTCGATGGTCAAATGGTTGGAGGAGAAGGGAGGATTGCACCAGACGTTCAACCCTCGCCAGTTTTCCTTCAAGCAGTCCGTCCAGTAGCGGTTGACCTGACGATTCTTTCCTCCCAAGTCGCAACAGGCGTCCACCTCGAAAGGTCCATATTCTTGACTCAAGAAGTCGAACATGTCCGCACGGAACTTCCAGTCCTGTCGGTCGCTGGGCTCCAGGAGTCTGGTTGAGGCCTCGCTGCACTTCGGCGTTGCTGAGTAGTCAACAGGGGTCTTCCTGGGAGAAGGAGGCGAAGATGCTGTCAGTTTGCCAGAGCGCGTCTGAACTGCCAGGGTTGCTTCCTTGTACCCGGTTTCGGCCAGCTGCAGGGTATGTAAGGCGTCCATCCAGAGTTGAGGGGAGTCCATCCAGGTGAGAGTCCCACTGTACGCGAGAACTGGTTCCGGATCTTTGGTCTTGGCGCTGTTGGACTTGCGCTCCTTCAACTTGTTGGGATCTACCACTCCCAGGGGCGCACGTCCTTGGCGAGACTCTTTACCAGCGGCAGGTCGAAACTTGTTGGCAGTGTCTGCGGCTGAAGGAGGTCGCTGCGGTTTCCCAGTAACCGGGTGCACAAAGCCAGCTTCTACCAGTCCTTCTCTCGCGGAAATTTCCTTGTAGTCGGGTCGCCTGGACAGAGCGTCTGGAACCCAGAGTAGCGCCCCAGGAATGTACTCCATCTCGGGTACCCCTACCTCCACTAGATCCATGTACCATCGGGCTTGGCGTCGGCTGAGAGGTTGTCCGGGTGCCATTAACCAGACTAGGGGCTTATGGTCACCCTGCAATTGGAACTCGGTCCAGATGAGGTAGTGTCGCCAAGTTTGAGTAGTGCAGTGATGGAGAGCGCAGAGTTCTCTTTCGCCAGCATGGTAGTTCTGCTCGGCTCCATTAAACTGTCTGCTTTCAAAGGCGATGGGTTGCAATCCATTTCCTACGTCTTGCATCAGTACTCCCCCCAGCGCCACTCCACTGGCGTCAGTTTGTACCACGAAAGGATGCCGTCCTTCGGCCGCCGCTTTCATATCGGGTAGCGCCAGAGTGGGTGAAGAACATAGCGCCTTCTTAATCTCCTCGAAGGCCCAACGCTGCATGGGTCCCCATAGCCAAGCGACATCCCCTTTGGTGAGCTGAGTCAAGGTTGTGCTACTTCAGAGAAGCCCAGCATGTACCGCCGGTAGTACCCAGCCAACCCCAAAAATTGGCGCACATGCGTGGCGTTTTCCAGAGCGGGCCAGTCCCTGATGGCGGCCAACTTGTCATGTTGGGGTTGACTTCCTTCCCGTGAGATAACGTGCCCCAGAAAGCGTATCTGGGTCTGCAGTAGTTGACACTTAGACTCCTTGAGGTAGATGCCCTGGTTCTCACAGACTTCGAGAAATTGCTGGAGATGGGAAAGATGCTCCTCCAAGGTGTTGCTGAAGAGGATACAGTCGTCCAGGAATATTCTTACAAAAGGAAGATGTCCCAGAGCTCGCTGCATGCGTCTCTGATAGCAAGAAGGACTGTTGGTCAACCCCATGGGCATCACTAACCACTCATACGAGCCATAGGGAGAAGTGAACGCCGTCTTTTCCACATCCTCAGACGCCATAGCCATCTGCCAGAACCCATCTACTGCATCGAAGGAGGAGAAGTACTTGGCCCCATGCATGGAGTCGAACAACTGCTGAATGTCGGGAAGTGGATATTTGTCCTTGACGGTCAGGCTGTTGATGGCGCGGAAGTCGCAGACCATTCTGAGTACTTCAGGTTTCCCTGGCTTGGGAACCATCAGCACTGGTGCAGCGAACGGACTTGAGGAAGGCCTGATGTAGCCCTTGCTCAGGAGTTCATCCAGGCGTTCTCGCAGTTGAGTCAGCTCCACCATGGACATCTTATAGGGCCTCTTAGCGGGCGCGATACCATTCCATCCCTCTTGCAGTCTCACATGGGCCACTTCATCTTTTCGCAGGGCGTCAAAGTTGGGCAGCGCTTCGCGAATTACTCGAGGTGAAAAGGACTCGATCAGCTTTTGAAACTTCTTTCTCCACTCGGGGGAGATTGAAGGGTCCTCCAAACTCTCGCTGGTGGCCATCGCTGATAACATCGAAGTCCCTACCAAAGGTGTCGCATAGGCCACTAAGATGTCGTGGGGTGTCGCGGCACTGTCCATTCCCGCATATCTGCGCCGATAGGCTTTGATCTCCTTGGTCGCTTGGGCCGCAGATAACATTACCATCGGTTCCAGAGCCATCGCGGTTCTCTCGCCTTTGCGTGTGGAGCTACGCCCCGGCGAACATCCCTGTATCCGCACGGATTTGCCATGATGGCGAAACTTGACTGATCCCCACCCATCATAGTCCAGCGTGACCGGCGAGAGGTGTCTCAACCACCTTCCTCCGAGTACAATGTCCACCTTGATGCCCAGAGGAAGTACTCGCATCTTGATGACCTCGGAGTAAGTCCCCTCTGAAGTCTCGGCGGTCAGCTTGCCGTAAGCGACTTGCGCAGAGGTCTGCACTGACCCATCCGCCAGGGTAACGTTCAGCGGCATTCCATTAGTGCGAACTGTGAGGTTCAATCTCTTGACGCACTCACTGGAGATGAATTCATCCGAGGCCCCAGAATCCACCAGCACGCGCACTCGCTGTCCCTTCAGCAAGGCCCAGAACACCAATAGCAGCGTTCCCTCTTTGTCCCGAATCGCAGTTAGCTGACTGTCCTGGTTCCACATTACTTGACCATCGCGTCGCAGATGTGCACAGATGGCTGCTCGCACTGGGTGATGCAAAGGTACGCGCTGCTTAGACCGGATAGGTCTTGTGCGCGGTGGTGCAGGCTGAGAACGATGATCCGGACCAAAGTACCATCCACCTTCCAGTTCGCGATCTGCTTGTAGCTGTCGCTCCTTGGCGCGTCGCTCCTGTCCTTGAGCGCGTCGTCTGGCGCGGCTCTGCGTGCGGCTTTCCAGAGGGTAAGAGCGAAGAGGTTGGATGGAAATCTCTTCCTCCTCTTCCTCCCCAGAGCTATCTTCTGGTTCGGACTTTGGAGTGAAAGAGGGGGTTTCTTCTTCCTGCAGTGCCGCCTGAGCGTCGGTGACGTTCGCTGGTGCTGCCACTGCTTCATTACCTTCCAGGATCGGCCGCAGACGATGGCGTTGCTGTTTCTGAATGGTTAGTAGCAGTTCCAGGTGGGTTTCCTCCTGGATGGTTTTCAGGGGAGTCGGCTCCACTCCTTCTGTCACCGTTGTCAGCACACTTGGATTGTTCTCCGATCTGGCGGTGGCCAGCTGTCGCTCCATCAACTGCTGCGTGAAGTTGAGCGACCGCTGGGAGTCCTCGAGGTCTGAAATGTCCCCAGAAGTTGCGGGCTGCGAACTGGATGGAGATAAGGTTAAATCCAGAGTTGTCGCTGGATTCGCCTCTGATGGTTCCGCTGAGTCCAGGGAGAATGAATCACTTGCTGTTGATGGTAGGGTCAGGTGAGCCGCCTCTTCCGCAGCTTCCCTTTCTCGCTGGTTCCATTGGTGCACCCGGTATAGACTGCACCAGGCGTCTGGAATTCCTACATCTCCACCAGAACCTGGGATAGTACCGCACTCGGTCTCCAGAGATAGCTGAACCGCTCCTTCGGTTATCGTCAGGTCAGGGGTGACCTTCCCATGCCATCTGTACCAGCGGCGGCGATATCTGCGCCACCCTTCGGGTACCCATGCATCTCTCCATTTCTCATTCTCCTTTACCAGCGCTGCCGCGGCCATGTGCTCCGGGTGCGTCATCTCTCTCCAAGCGCGCGTGCGATCCGCCAGTGACTCCGCTCGAAGTCCTGGGGGTTCCTCTCCCAACCTCGTAACCTCTGCCTCATGCTGCAGTCGGTCTCGTACAGTCTTCGGAGTTCTGCTGCGAGGTTTTCCAGTGCGCTTGCGCGCTGCGCTCGTAGGGCGCTCTGCGCTTGGGGTTGACGCCCTTCTCTGCCCAGGTTGGACACGCTGCTGGTCGAGACGTCGAAGGAAACACCTCAGGTCGAAGTTTAAAAGGTGGGGGTTCGGAAGCTGGGCCAGTTTTTGAAGTTCCACCCCCTTCCTCCCCACTGTCGTCCAGAGGGTGTGAAACAGCGGGTAGCGTTACATCCTGGATCCGCTGCCTCAAGGCTCGCATCCTCTCCACCGGAGCTTTCCTCGGTACTCGCTGTCGAGGAGTTTGCCGCCAGGGGGTGTTGAGTGGGTTGAAGGTCCACTGGGTCTCCTCTTCCTGACCATCATCCTCATCCAGTGCTGCCAGTACTGATGTCTCAGGGTTAGGGTTAGGGTTAGGGTTAGGGTTAGTATCCCCAAGGTCTGTGGGGTCAACGCGGGGCGTTTCGCCACGCTCGCGTCGTGGAGCCGGACAGCGATCACCAGTTCCAAGGGAGCGATCTACACTGAACATAACGGGAGGCTTGGAGCGCTCAGGCGACGAAGTGGGTGACCTTCGTGGCGACCGCTGATGGCGCCGGGAAACCAAGTGATGTTCTCGCCGGCTCTGCTCAGTGGAAAGGTTTGCTGTGTACACAGCGGTACTGGACAACGAGGGTTCATCCCGTAGGGTTCTGGTTCTGTCGAGATGGCGTTGTCGCCTCTGGTCGGCAGACCAGGTGAATCCATATCCTCGAGCGGCCAGAGGGTTGGGGGGTGGCGGAGGATCCTGCTGGATATTCCCTCGGTTGTGGGCGAAGGCTGTACTTCTTGCCCAGGGGCGGTTACCCATACCGCCCTGTCGCCGGCGTCCCACCGGCGGGAGGACACTCAGTCCTCCTCTTCCGCAGATTGCTGACCCGAGGAGGACGCTGCGGCCGATTCCTCGTTCTGAAAATACTCCAGCGCTTCCGCTTCATCTTCCAAATCCTCCCATTCTGTCTCCAGCGCTGCGATATGAGATTCATTTGCAGCGCGGCGGCGTGCCAAACGAGCTGGGGCGTCAGCAATCCAGGCTCGTTTTTTGGCCTCGTCGGGGCAGTTAGCCCATAAATGGGAGTCAGAGTTGCAGACGTAGCATCGGCGTGGCGGCCTGGTCAATCCCGCCGGGCTGGGCGGCACGGCATGCTGCACCCTGAGGTCGGCGGGGTCGAGGTCAGTAGTGTCTTCCTCCCCAGCGTCCTGCACGGCGTTAAGTCTGGAGGACGAGCGACCATTCCTCCAGGCAGGACTTCGGTTCGCAGGTGCCGAGGCGGGAGAGGTTCGCGCTGCGGTCAGAGCTTCACTGCGCTCCAATTTGGTGGCCACAGTGATGATATGCTGCAGCGCGGTGGATCCGGGATGATTGCTCTCCCAATTCGCTGGACTTTGCAGATCCAACCGATCCTCAATGAGGCGATCCATCACAGCTTGCTTCAGTCGCAGTCCAGACCAGAACTGATACAATAGCTGCTGCTGGCTGATGGCGTGGCAGTTGGGCATGGCGTCTGCCAATAACTGCACTACCTCGTGCCAGGATACCAGACGAGTGGCGAACAAACGCGCAGTCTCTTCGCGTCGTTGCGCCATGCGCATCACGGTCCCCGCTAGTCCTACCAGCGCGATGTCATCCAGTACGCTCCTGGCTACGTCGGCCAGGAAAGGCGCCAAAGTGGCGTAACGCCGGTTCCAGGCCTCCGAGTTCAACATACCACCTTGCTTGAGAAAAGTCAGGGATCGCGGCTGCAGTTTGCGTTGCGCCACTTCCTTCAAGATCTCCGGCATGGTGATCATGGTCAGGTCTAGGCGATAAGCACTCATGCGACCCAGGGCGAAGGTGACTACGCCCATTGACAGAAAATTGACCAGCGCTTCAGAAAAAGGTGGAAGTGCGGCAATGTCAGCGTCAGTGGTGATTAGCTCAGCGGAGGAGGGGTACATAGGAATGTCTCTGATCAGCTTGAGCACATCAGCCACTGTCTTGGATTCACGGTAGACATCGCCTGGAGAAGCCGCTCCCATAAGATCGTGGTGCCCTGGAAATTGAGAAAGGCGCTGGTCCACTGGCAGGAGTCCCGGGGCCGCTGGCAAGGAATTTCCAGGCGATCTGTACTCTTCTGCGCTGGGAACACCAGAGGGAAACCGGTTGACGCCCAGTCTAGCTGGTACTGTGGCGGGAGTTGGTTGGTGGCCAGTCGCCATTCCTCGAAACAAGTACGCCTCGGAGGATGAAAATGCTGCCCAAATTTGGAGTCCCAGGGGGTCAAATTCTGTCAACTCGGACTCTAAGGCATTTTCCGCGATGGTCACCCAGGAGTACAATGGCAGGCGTCTCTGCTGAGTTCCAGTACGGCTTTCCGCGCAACGCCGCGCTTCATCCACTTGCGTTTTCTCCACTTCCAGAGTGAAAGCGTCACTGTCCTCAATCTCAGTCAGGCGCACAGGAGTATGCACTGACCCATGCTGCGCCAGGTCTTGGATGTCCACTCCGATGTGTCGCATAGTCATCCAAATCCGATTTGTATCGGTTATGAAGTGACTGGCGCTTCCAGGCATGGTTGGCAGTCGGTAAGAATATTGTGCCTCAGCGCCGTGGCTGACAGTCACTGCGGAGGAAGAGGACAGGTGATTTCTCAACCAGAAGGAGGCTCCTTCTAAAGTCCATAACAACACATCTAGACGCCTGTGTCGTGGTTCACCATTGTCTGAAGGCGGGGGCGAGTTTCCTGGTGACGGATGATCAGGCTCAGCGGAGTCAGAAGGCGATGCGCCGGTAGCCGGTGGATCTGGCTGAAATGGTGCCGGCGCCGGATGAGCCGGTGCCGGAGCCGGTTGAGCCGGTGCTGGAGCCGGTTGAGCCGGTGCGGGAACCGGTTGAGCCGGTGCTGGTACCAGCCAAGGACCTGATCCAGCAGCTGGCGCCGGTGCACCTGGTAAACCGCTCGCCCATCCTAAGGTGTGCTGGTAGGGCGTCATAGGTGGAGCGCCCACCGCTGGTAGAACCGAAGTCAGATGAGGATAGTGTTGGAGCACTTGCTGATGTAGATTTTGCATGTACTCTGATACTTCTAACATCATCTGATTCTGCATTAGGGATTGATGCTGATGGTTCAGCGCGGGGACCGAGGCATCTGAGGGCGTTCTGGCTGAGGCGGGGTCAGAGAAGAGCGCTCTGCGCTGTTCTGCCAGGCGCTGCTGATTCTGTTCCCATCGCTGATGGCGCCTCTCCCGGCGAGAAAGCTGGTTCAGAGGTAAGTTTCTGACTGGAATTCTGCTGAGGACATCTGCTTGAGAAGGGGGTTCGATGACTGGAAGAGGAGGCGGCTGGTAGGCTGCGAGTCCAACGCCACGCCTGAGTGCGAGGTCGGCGTAACTGACTGAGCTGACTGTGCTGACTGGCTGCTCCGTAGTTGTTGAGGTCAGCGAGGTAGTCAAAGGTCTGGACTCGCGGTTCAACAGGGACTCGGGCATATCCGTAGTTGTTGAGGTCAGCGAGGTAGTCAAAGGTCTGGACTCGCTGTTCAACAGGGACTCGAGCATATCCGTAACCGTAGCTGCCTCCGTAGTCGCCTGAGTCAGTGAAGGCGTCAATGAAGTTGCCTCGCTGTCTTTCTCGGACTCGAAAGTCACCGATAACCTTGCCATAGAGTCACCGATCATCTTAGGTTCCGTAACGGTATCGGTAATCGGTGAGGTCAGAGAGTCACCGTTCACCTTCTCCGTAAGCGGCGATGTCAGCGAATGCCCAGAACATGCTATGCTTATGTGGCGTGGGCCACCTGTCAAGCCGGAGCCACCTGTCCTCCCCGTTGCCCTCACCTCCCCGTTGCTTGTTGAGGAGGGAGTTGGATGCATTGAGTGTGCCATGGGTTCGCCAGCAATGCGTTGGTGCATGTCTTCTGACCTCCCCGCTGCCCCCACACCCCCTTGGTTAGGGCGCGGAGTCCAGGTGAGATTCTCACCCTGCTGCTGGCGCTTTCGCCAGTTGGCCACATCGGAGCGGGAGGGAAATTGGCGAAGTCCTGGTCTCTGCTCGTTCGCCTCATTCTGCATGTCCTGCTCAAGTGCTGCAATGTTGACCTCGGTCATTTCGCGCGCAGCGATCGAGTCGCGAGGTGGTCGGTCAGCAGGTAGAGATGGTCCCGCAGAGGCTGCTCCCGCGGACTCAGCCTGAAGCGCGTTCTCGAGGAATGGCGTGGGCAGCTGGCCGTGCGGGGAGGTCATCACCGTAGCTCCAGACCAAGTATGTGGAGTCCTGTAGGATGTCAAAGGGCTTCGCGGTCTTGGAGCTGGAGGACTCATGTCGCGCGTCCGCGGTGGGCTCCTGCAGCGCGGCGGTGGCGGGGTCCGGTCTCGAGTCCGAGGCGGGCTTCGCTGGCGCGGAGCTGGAGGGCTCAGGTCGCGGCTTCCGGACAGTCGCAGGATGCCAGGGAAAGGAGAGGTTGAGTTGACATACCGCTGGGGAGTCGCTCTCATGTTTCGCCCTGCACCAGGGGTGTCAACAGTCAGCACCCGTGGTGACGCCGCTCTTGCAGGACGCAGAGGCGGATTAGGGTGCTGTTTAGGTACCGTTACAGCCTCCTCCAGGGGAGGTGTCACACAAGCTGTTCCAGAATCCAGAGCCAGAGGAGTCACGCTGTTAAACTCAGGAGCATCAGCTGACAGGGTCGACTTCTTCTTGGGTATCTGGAAGCTTGGCGCACCTGCTGCTGTCGCAGCCTGCGGCGGCTGACCCGGAGAGGGCGCCTTGTAGGTGCCCTTCGCCCCCTTGCCAGTGGTTCCAGTGGCTGCAGCACCTCTCGTACTGCGCTGACTGGCCTGCCGTCCCCTTGTACGCCTGGGAGTCGACGTGGGCGACGTTGGAGGGGAGCGTCCAGTGTTGGCGTTCTGCATCATGTCGAAATTAGGAGTGGAAAAGTGTAAATCTGACCGTTGGGGAAGTCAAATCTGTCCAATTTGGGCAAATTCCCCCAGAACACTCAGAAAAACAATTCATCTTAGCAGTGGAAGTCGGGGTGAACGAAGAAATATGCTTTCCAGAGTGAAATGCGGTTTTTGGTGGTCAAATTTCAAAAATTGAGTGTTAATCGGCAGTTTGGCTAATTTCTTGGCGGCCATCCCGGAGCAATCCAGACAAATTGACCAGGTCCCAGTGTTGGAGACTATTGTTTTCTTTCAAAGAATATAAAAAAATAGAAAATTCTCCTTCTGGGCTCTCGTTTCCTCCTATGTAGTCCGATGGGCTCAAAATTGTCTAATTTGGCTCTGTCGTGCCGATCGGCCATCCCAATTTAAAATGTAGCGATCTATGAGGACCCAGGTGTCGGGGCCAGGTTCCAAACGACAAAAAACTATCAAGAAACGTCTGGAATTTTTGTGTCCACGTTAAAACTGTCTCCGAGGTCCTCTTTTCTCAATCTGACCACTTGTGCACTTTCCACTCTCCGTTCGGGTCAATCTGGCTGTTAATCCCGGTAAATTTAAGTTGCTGGCGACCTTTTTTCCCCCTTTCTGATCATTTTGCAGCATAACAGTCTTGGAAAGTCGCCTGTTTGCATGCAGGGTGAAAGTCAGGGCGTAGAGCAATACCACTTCCAAGTGCAGACTTCTTGAGCACGTGACTGTATCCGAGCCAAAGCTCAAGGGTCAGTCAGAGGTTAATCTGCTTCAATCTTGGGGCACAGGTCCGTAGTCGGCAATTTTGCAGTGTACAAAATTGCAATGTTCTAGATAAACAGTTGAACAAGGCTACAATTCAAGCAATTGCAATATCTTTATGGCAGGAAAGATTGACCAGTAAATTAACAGGTTGAGCAACAGCTCCTCCAAATAGTTACTTCAAGTTAGAACAGCCTCCCAATGGGCAATATTCAAGTCTTATAGTTTCAAGTCGCGCAGTTCATATCTCTAATCGATCTGTCCCATGTCGGCTGGCATATCCTCATCTGCCACCTATACAAATCCTAATGAGAGAATCTGCATTTGGACAATCCTAATCAAGACAGTTGATTTCATTGTCCCTTGCTGATCTTTGCTTTCTTCCTACGAGGAGCCACGTCAAGCACTTCTTCTTCATCACTGTCACTGCTTATGGAGCATTTCAATTGAGTTATATACTCATGTGTCCAACATCTCGGATATTTCCTAGGTTGCCTCTTCGTCTCTTCAGACACCCCAGCCTTATTCTCACCCATTGAAGTCAATCCAGTATCTGACCCATAAGGTTTCTTTGGTGGTGCATGAACAGTCTCCACCACAGAGGCTGGGGCATCCTCAGATATGGCCTCAGACTCCTGCTCGGTGATAGGCGGATCCTCTGGCTGAACAGGTGAGGTCGGGGATGTGCCCTTTGGCACCCAGATAAGTTCACCCTTCTCATCCATGATCAATTGCAGTCCCAGTCTCTTCAACCTTCGAGCTTCAGCTTGTTCTTCAGCATCGTCAGCTACCAAGTCATCGAACTCGCTGACGTCATCCTCAGTGTCATCATATTCGGGCGAGGCTGGCTCCCATTTCGGACTGGCAGTGTCCATGTCATATGTGACACCCGCGTCATCGTTGTCATCCGAACCTGGTAGCTTCTCCTTACTGTTAGTGACACCCGCGTCATCATTGTCATCAGAATCCGGTAACTTCTCTTTACTCCAGGACACAGCGCCTGTACCCGAATCGTCACTGTCTGTAGGCTCTGAGTGTACAGGCTTACGCCCCGTGTAGGGAATTCCACGATATTCGTCATCGTCAATCACAATCGTCGGATTCCCGCGCCCCATGCTGCTGATCGGTAATGAGAATGGCGCTACCGGCGCCTTCAACTGAGTGGCGTCTTCCAGAAACCAGCCGCCGCCCCTATTACGCTCCCAGCGGCGTAGAGCACCCGAAGGGTGGACGATAATATGCTGCCAGCTATAATCCAGTCCAGGCTTTCGCTCCCCATAGTACGAAGTCAATGGCTCGGGAGTCCCCTTCCGAGCCCATTGCCATTTCACTGCTCCAGTACGCGTAAATACAATATGCCAATCGAATAGTTTGGCATGGCTAGTGTTCCCTGGCACAAGTGGCCTGAGTACTGCCCTTTTGCCTGGTACTCTGCCGCCTCCACGCCAAGTTTCATCCTGGCGTTCAACGTGCTCCTGCTGTTGGGTGGCAATCTGCATGGTAATTCTGTGTTGTTTTGCCACCCTGGTGTTTGCTGCCTTCCCAGTGCCTCCGGCTGCTCGGTGTGCCGCTCTGGGCCAGGTTGACATCTCCGGGGATTTCGTCCAGTCACGCCATGCCGCCACCATAACCGCAACCCAAACCTCGCACTGGAAGTCGTCATGCTGGGTGTGGAGTTTGGTGCTCGTGACTTCGGTAGGGATCCCCTGCATCGTCCTTTTTTCCGCCCACGCTCTAGTGGCGTTCAATAGCTCCACATGCCCCTTCGCTCCCTTCTTTGGGTTGGGTCCGTAGGAGTCGAACAGGTGCACGTGGGTACCCCCCCTTCCCCCGCATGTTGGTCGAAGAAGAGGGCCCTCCAGTGCTCCCCATCACACAACGGCTGATAGGCGAACCTCCCGTTCGCAAGCAGGCCATCAATTCCGTCGTTGGCCAGCAGTCCGGAGAGGAATTTCTTCTGGCTCATTTCCACCGGCGGGGCCGGGTCTATTGTGCGAAGGTATCGGCCGAGCTGCTCGTCCGATACCCGTCCTTCGACCGAAAAGAGGCCTCCCTCCCCTCGGGGGTTCTCTCCCCGTGTCGGGTGCACTGGGGGAGGCCGCCCTTCATCCCCCCCACCGCTGAGGGGGTGGAGGGCCGGGTCGTAGCCTCCCTTCCTCTGAGGGCTGACTCTCTCATGTCTCTTTCTTTGAGCTCTTTCTTGACTTTCCGTAGCTTGCCGATCGGAACGAAAACACAGTTGTTGTTCCTCCCAGCAAAATTCCTGCGGAGGGAAATCTTCCCTTCTGTGCTGCTGACATAGAAGAGACTACCTCCGTCCACTGTCTCTTTCCAGTACCACTGTCCCCTCTTGTGCATCCTGGGTGTATTCTTCCTTTGGTTTCTGCAACTCCAGATCTCGGGGTCGCAGTGCGATTCTACGGACTCCTCTGAGGCAAGGTCGATTCGTTGCTCTCGCGCTGTCCTAGCTCGAATCTCGCGGAAGGTAATAAGTGCCACTCCTATTGTCACAAGACATGCGACCATGAGTAAAACGGGCTGCCGGTTCGTCATGGATTCCAGGTGATCCAAGAAGTGTAGCATTTTGCCAAACTTTGGGTGTTCTCTTCTTTCAGGGTGGTCCCCTTCTGTTATTAGGTCGGGGGTGCTATTATGAGCTCCAATTAATATGAATAGGCAGCAGGTTTTATTATATTGTAAGTAAATACCATTTGTCCTATGGCTACTGCGCTTCCCTGGCCTGCCTCTGCCTCTGGGAGGCGTCATCCTGGCTATGCCCTCTCGAGGTGTGCCCGCCTGTCGGCATTCAGCATGGTCTCTTGCCCTTGTCCGGTGCCTGGTCTCGGCCCTCCTTCTCCCATCATACCCCGTGTGCCTGTGGAAGGGTTGCACTGAAAGGGTCAAAATGCTGTCCTTGTAAGGCAGCCAAACATTCAAAGCTGGCAGGGGACAACTGACCTGAGCCCTGAGCTCGTCGAGGCGCTTTAATGCCGCCCTGCCGTCAGGGTTGTCAAACTCCTGCGGGATAGCGGGGCCCGCCTCAGGCCTTCCGTACTGCCGAGGGTCCTTGCCCAGGGCCTCCGCCAGGGGCCTCGACTGGACAGGGGGCTGGGAGGCCACCGGTTGTTGCTGGGGCTGTGTGCCCCAGTGTGAGTATAGCCCCTGCGCCGGGTGCTGATACTGGGCCTGTGGCGGCCCCAGTGGCACCTGGTGCGGCAGCTGCAGCGGGGCCGCTGGTGGGGGCTGCAGCTGCTGGGGCTGTTGCTGGTGGCCCAGGTAGCTTTGCCCCCCCTGAGGCATCAGCTGGACCCCGTGATGCAGCAGCCCCGTGACCTGTCCAGACAGCTGGGTGATCGCTGTCATCTGCCTGTCCGAGGCCTGCACCTGTTGGCTGACCACCTCGGTTAGCGCCTTCACGGAGGCGGCCAGCGACGCCAGTTCTCCGCCCGCTCGGGGTGCCTGCGCGGCTGGCGGCGCTGGTGGCGGCTGCCTCCCATACCCCTGGTCCTGTGCGAACAACTGGGTCGGCTGCACCTGGCCGAAGTAGGAGCCTTTGGCCCCTTTGCCCTGTCCCTTCCCCGCATATCTGGGCCTCTGCCTCGGGGGTTGCTGAGGGCTTCGCTGGGTCATCCACCTTGACCTGGGGCTGCAGGCGATGTGGAACTTCACGTTCCCGATGTGGAAGAACATACAGTCTTTGGTGCGATGCGAAACCGCCTCGTATGTGGCAGCCTCCACCGTTACCCAATACCTGCAGGCCTCCCTGCTGTCCCTGTCCGGAAGTGGTTGGGCAAGGGTGATGAGTTCTCCCACCCCCCTTTCGGACGGGGGGGAGGGGACTGGAAAAACCTCCATGCCTGTCTGTGACCGCAGCTCCCGCTTTGTTGCCGAGAGGACCTGCTCCACCCTGTCTGCAGAGTGCCAGTATCTGCCCTCCGCTGGCCTGGCAACCACCTCCAGTTCCCACTCCTGGAACTTTGTGATGTCTGCGGTGGGGGAGTACCTGTGTACCGTGACTGGGTGCCCATAGAACTCGTATGGGAGCCCTAGCCGCAGTGCCCTGTCCGCCTCCTCCGCTCGCGAGAACACCACTATGGCTACGTCGAGTGCTGTCGCCCTGGCCTCCTCCCAGTGTGGCCTGCCCTTGCCGATATAAACGATGTTCCTGGCTCCCCCTTCGAGCACCACTCCCGCTGAGATGCTGTTGGCAGCTTCTGCCACCCCTTGTCCAACCAGCCCGATGGACCGTAGGATGACCGTGCGGTCCGCCGGGAGCGAGTCCCGGTCTTGTTTCATCGGGCACCTGTGCACGTCCCTGGCAACGCTGGCTTTAGGGGTGCCCACCGCCCCGTGCTTCCAGCGGTCGGCGTAACCCCACGGAGGTGGCGCCAGAGGCACTGCTGGGGCACACCTTTCGTCCACCAGGGCGATGGCCGCGTGGAGCGGGTCAATGAATGTCGCTCTCAAGGTGCCCTGCCACGGGGATGTGACGAGGATATCCCCCTTGGCGGGGCAGCGGCCCGTGTTCCACAGCCTCTCCTGAAGTTCCGCAAGGAGCAGCTGCTGGAACCTGCGAGTGTCCCCGTCTCCTGTGTGCACTAGGCAGTTGTAGTCAACGGCCGGGGGCACCGTCATGTTCCACAAGGAGTCATATTGCCCCCCTGGAGCGCCTCCTGTGCCGAACATAGTGTGCAATGGTTCCCCCGCCGGATGCTCGAAGAGGTCCTGTGCGGTCAGGACCCCCGCTGCGGGGGTTTGCCCAGGGTGCACCTGTCCCTGCAACTTTTCCCCCGCTTCCGCGAGGTGAGTCCAGAGCAGTGCTGCCTTGAGCAGCACAGGTGCCTGTGCGATGTACTCCACTACCTCTGCTGTCAGCGGGAACAGTCCCGTGGGCGTAGGCGCCGCTCGGAGAGGCTCCTGCGGTGGCGCTGCTTCTTTCCCCTCCGCCAGCCGTGGGTCCCGCCCAGCGAGTCCCGTTTCAACTTCCATCTCCTGCGGATCGTGGTGGTAGAGTGCTTCCCCCCCCCCGTCCTCAGGTGTCTGGACCGCGTTTTGCCTGCTCGATGTCCCCTTCCAGGGGAGAGGCTCGAGTCCCCTAGGAAAGGTGCGGAACCTCAACAGGGATGCGTCGTTGGTCAGGGTTCTTCTCGTGAGGAGCTCCCTGTTCGGGACTCTCGGGACCACCTCCTTCCCTGTAAACAGTTCGTCAATGAGGACTTGTCGTCCCGAGATGCACGGCACCCTAACAACGGGGTTACTCCTGGGGGGGTGTAGTCCGCTGTCGCGAAGATTCACCTGTCTCTCCCCCGTTCTCTGTAGCTTGGGCCCCGGCTCTTCGGTCCCCTGTTCGCTAGTTGCCAAAATTTCTCCAGTCGCAGACGCCATCGTATTGTTGCCCGAGGTTTGCACCGCCAAGGCGTGAGGATGTTTTCGAATTTGAGGTGTGCAGTTTGCAGGATTCGCAGCACGTGCGTAGTGCGCAGAGGTGCGTCGCCTCCCCTCGCGTCGGTTCACATGGCAACCGTCACCTTCGCTGTTACCCTTCCGGTAACGGGGGGAGCATCGTAAGTTCTTGCATCTGATCGAAGGGTAGGGTTTAGTTCCGCGGACCGCGCTGGTAGGATCCACGGTGCTCCCTTGTTCTGCATGCGCCGTTTGCCACTGCGGTTCGTGGGACCCGTGACAGAAGTGTTGGAGAGCCCGAATCATTTCTCCCAGCTCGCCTGGATCCTTGGGCCTTAGAGTCAGTCCTGGTGCCCCTCCCTCAGGCGTCGTGGGGTGAGGCGTCTGCACGGCAGAGGCGGATCCTATCTCCCCTCTCTGCATTCCTATGGGGGTGCCCGGGGCCTCAACTCCCCCAGCTTTCGCCCCTTGGGCGTAGACGCGCCCTGCTATACCATCGACATCGCCGGTTTCTCGGGTGCTACCCCTCAGCCGACTTAGTGGTGGGATTATTTTTTCGTGGCTCAGTGCCTTCTCTCCAAGTTCATGGAGGGGTTCCACGGGATTCAGAGGTTTTACCCTCGACACAACGCCTCCCTGCGGTGTCCTGGCGACCCCCCGGCCCTGGGGGAGAATATAGCTTGCCCCGGTCTCAGAAAGTGCTTGGTGTCCTTGACCCGTACTCGCTGGGGCTTCGTCCGTTGGGTTCTGCCATCGCTGTGGGGTAGTCCCGGGTCGTGGAGTAGTGCGTGGGACATCCATGCGCCGGTCCTGCATGTTCCTGGAGCTCCCCTCTTGAGCAACATGTCCTTGTGGACAACGCGGTGTCCACTCAGGCGGCGGGCTAGTCCTCCTACTGCCTGTCGAGTCGGGTGTATGGTCAATTGATCCTACGCAGCTCTTCCGGGGGGGTGCATAACCTCCCGGACATCGCCTGCTCCGTGCGGGACATTCCTTTCCGGCCTCGTATATCATGGTCGATGTCCATAGCCACAGCCTGTTGACGAGTTCTTTGTGGGGAACGGGCGCGTCCCATCAACCGTGCACGTTGTCGTTCACGGGACGCGAAAATACGGCTTTTACGAGTCCGTTGCAAGTGCTCGCGCCTCCACGACGCGTTCGGTATCCTTTGCTGCCCAACACCGGCCGTCGTGGTGAGTGCCACCTGTGCGGGCGTCGTGGAGGAAGGGGTTCTCGTGATGGGGATTACGTACTCCATGGGAGCGATGCTCTCGTCGAAGATCGCATCATGAGAAGTAGGATTCGCGGCGGAGTACACCATCAAACATAATAAGGCCCGTATGAGCCGTTTGTTGATCATAATGGCTAAAGTTGCAATGACGCTCCGGATCTCCATCAGGCACAGTCACCAATCTTCAATTGCCTGTATATCAAAGACACCGAATACCCAAAGTTAAGAATGTTGGACCACCGAAAATACGCGGAACTATTGCCACGGCATGAGAAGATTTACAACATGTTTTCGGGAGTCGTCAAGCACGGATGAATACATACTACCATCGAAATCGGCTATTGTGTGAAATATTCTCGCATGTTTTCGAGGGTAAAGGCGGGCAGGGGGGCTCCCCCGTTACTACGGAATGTTTTTGCGAAACGTTATCAACATCGGAAACTTCATTAATGCACAATTTCGAGCAATCACGGATTCCAGATTGAGTCAGGGGCTCCGCCCCCCACACCCCCGTACGTACACTTTTTTTTCCGTGACCGAGCCCCGGGGGGGGGTGGGGGGCTCCCCGTTACTACGGAATGTTTTTGCGAAACGTTATCAACATCGGAAACTTCATTAATGCACAATTTCGAGCAATCACGGATTCCGTGATCGAGCCCGGGGGTGGCTCCGCCCCCACACCCCCCGTACGTACACTTTTTTCTTCCAGATCGAGCCCCGTGGGGGGGGGGGTCCCCGTTTACGGAATGTTTTTGAAACGTTATCAACATCGGAAACTTCATTAATGCACGATTTCAGTATCAATCACGGATTCCAGACTGAGCCCAGTGGCGGGGCTCCGCCCCCCCACACCCCCCCGTACGTACACTTTTTTTTTCCAGACTGAGCCCTGTGCGGGGGCTCCGCCCCTCACACCCCGCCGTAAGTACCCTTTTTTGTTTTCCAGACTAAGCCCATTAACAAAAGAAATGTGCATTAGAGGATAGCCATACTGCAAATATCAACCATATGATAAGATATTCCATGAACAGATGGAATCCGGAATATGAAATATCGATACTCACGATATCACAGACATGAATATCAAGAAACCGGAACTCACAATATATCCGAGACATGCATCAAGTGTGCATATATCAAAATCTCAAACCGGAATGCACGGTCTTAAATAACGCAGAGCGAATTCATGTTTGCCAGGCACAACATGGTTGGCGACACACCACGAGGGTGAAGTGTAGTAGCATGTCCATATGAATACACAAGTTAGTACGGCTTTACATCTAGGTGTTTCGAGTGTCCCGTTATTTCGCCTAGTTATTCGTAGCTTTCCTACTTTCCTACTTTCCTAACCGTTTGCGGCGTCGTCAACTGCCTTCTTCAAGCCGTTTGAAACATCCACCGCCAAGGACTTGAGAATCATCTGGTGTCGGGCATCGCATGTGGAAGCGAGGTCCGTGCCCTCCTAGTTTCCTAGTTTTGCGGCGCAGTCAACTGCCTTCTTCGAAACCTTTGAAACATCCACCGCCAAGGATGCGAGAATCTTCTTGTGTTCGGGAGCACATGTTGAGGCGAGGTCCGTGCCGGCTAAGAGCTATTTGACGTACTCCTTGGCGCCGAATTCCCAAAACCCCCAGTGCAAAGCCGTGTTCATCAGATTGTACTGCACATCCGGGTTGTAGGAGGCCACACCACGCAAGACCAAGTTCGCGGAGAAAACCACACGAGGCGTGCGATCCGCGTTGGCCACCCCTTGGTGTACCCCACCCACAAGGGCGCCATCGCCCAGCCGCACTTGTGTCTTTCCGCCTACATTGGCAGCGAAGGCGTCGAGGTGCTCCTTGGGGAGCATGAGCGGATACTGCTCCATGAAATCCCTGTCGCTAGCCAACATGGCGGGGCTGATTCCTTGAAGCGTGGACGCGCCCAATCGTTGACACATCTCGTGCACCGACACGTGTGGGGCCGTGCAAATTCGCGTCGGAGAGGATGGGCCAAGATATGCGATAACCGCCAGGTGATGGGCGGGCGCGTCGAGGGGTCTGTTCAAAGGTTGGTCCAGATGCCATGGTTGCCACCCCGTTAGCGTCGAGAGAATGACGCGCTTCTTTTTGCGTTGTTGCTGAAGGTCCATGTTGATCAAAAACGCAGAGTTCTCAAGAGTGTAGTTACCCTTCACGTGTTGTGTGGTGTATGCCTTCACGTGTTCCACGAAAATGTCCAAATGCCTTTGGTCTTCCTCGTCAAGGAGGGTATCGTAGAAGGTGGTATTGACGTTCGAGTTTCCGCCTCCCGAAGAAGTGTGAAAAACTTCCAATTTCCCTCCGGTCAACGGTACGGCCCCGTCAAGTACTCCAGGCTTACTCCAATCTTCGACCTTGGCCAAGCTGTCCGTCCACACACTCGCGTGCCGCTCTCCAAGATGTTTCACGGTGTCTTCGGGGAGAGGCACGGTGAAGGGGGTGGCGAAGCCTATGGCATTTTCGCGATCGAAATCGTCCAGCTTCACGGCTTCCTCCGTTGCTTTCCGTTTTAGCTTAGGACTGTTGTTGCATCGATAGCATCGTAGCAGCTTTGCGACAGCCAACCATTTGCATTGGCCGGGCTGATGGTCGGGCTCCTTATTCTTGCAGGTTACGAGTTGACCACGACTGTCCGTTTTACCGCATTGGCAATATTTCGATGTCGTGCTGCCGGGAGCTGCAAGGAAGCCCGCACGAAAACGGGATTAATCTAGATATCTATATATGTGTGTGTGTGTGTGTGTGTGATAACAATTCCCCGCACGCAACGCGGCACACTAGACTTATATATTTTTATATAAATAGGTGTGTGTGACTACATGTATGTCTCTTAGGGGTCCCATATGTCAATGGATGACATGTGTGGTCTATGGTCTATGGTCTATGGTTTGTGTAAACATATATTTATGGTAATCTTATGTATGTCATATGTATATTTTATGTAAGTCTATGGTCTATGGTCTACGGTTTATATAAAGATATTTATTGTATTTTGTATGTAAGATATATGTAAGATATATGTAAGATATATGTGAGTCTACAGTCTACGGTCTACGGTTTACATAAACATATTTCTTGTATATTTATGTATATCATATTGTCGATCTACTGATGTAAACACCACTAAGTCATTTTTATTTCTTTTCGTATCTTATGATGACCCAGTTATTCCACCATTTTTAAAGATATGATATTTACACATTCAACATATGCCGAATATTCTTTTTCATCTTCATTTCCAATATTCAAATCGTAGATTTGTTTAGTTTTTATATGTGAAGGGGAGTCTTTCACGTGTGTGGAATCCAAGTATTGTTCAAAATACCCTTTATTGTTTATTTCTTTATTAATGAATGCATATCCTTTCTTTGTAATTTTTGTTAACATTTTTGTAAATGTAGTATCCATTCTAAAATCACAACCAAAATCATGTTTGTCGGGGTTTTCTTTAACAATTCTTGGCTTGACATATATAAGTTCACAAAGAATGTTTTGAGATTCCTCTTCATGCCTTTCTTTGAGTAAATTGCAAAATTTCAAATACTCATCACTTGATAATTTTGTTTTAACTTCGTCAACAAGATTTTGGATATCATGTGAAGTAGTCATTCTTGCTTTGTTTACCCTACTTAGTTACACTCTTTAGGTGGATTTATTTTTAATTCCACCCCCCTGAAAAAACCGAAGAAATTTGCTATCACTGTATTTCTATGAATTTCACAATGAAGCTTGCTTTCATACCTAGTATATCTGCGTCACCTACTAATTGTAAAGCAAACTGATTACCTGGTTTAGTTATATACGTAAATTGGTTTAATACGTCAAGCCTAGAATCACTTTCGTTAAATTCCGTTTGCGGCCGAGTAACAAAAACTATATATTTTCTACCTGTGATTTGTGGAGCTGTGATTGGTAAGTTTGATGTATCAAATGTTATGTTCAGAGTCTTTGCACCAGCAGCTATATCTGATGAAGTAAATGTCAAATTGAAGAAACAAATGAATTTTCCTGCGGGAATTTGCACGGTTCTATCACCTGGAGTTCCCCCAGTCAAAGCTGTAATGACTTGACAACCCTTGTGAGACAACTGTGTCGGCAATGTCAGTCTTTCTAACGCTACATCACGAGCTCCAGAAATATCACCTGCCATATTGATTCTAAAAAATTTAGGTACAGTTGAATCAGGTTTCGTTTGAAAATTTATAAAATATATCGTTGAAATACTCGATAAATCTACATCAGCGGTATCTAAATTAATAAAAGAATTACCTGATACTTTTTTCCCAAATAAATCAATATTTGTGCTATCATTTGGTGCGGTGTTGTTTATCTCTCCATTTACCCGTAATTTTTTTTGAACCATTACATTTCCATTTGTTCTTTCAATGTCATTTGTCGTACCTGACACATTTGTCCATTTGCTCGATCCACCGTCTGGGGGATTGCCATTAATCGTATCACATGTTAAATTCTTACAAACTAAACTTTGTCCAAAACTTGACATATATCATATATACCTATTTAAATTTCACGCGGTATCGTTTAAAGTGTTTTATATGTGATATACCTAACAATCCTATAGCGTTAGGATAAACCAATACCGAGCCTTCTGCTACTTCACCGGTCGCTGGTAATATTAATGGAACATCGGAATATTGTGTTGTGGCAACCGAACCGCCTATACCGGTAGCACGTTGTGGTTGATTATGATAATCGGACGTACCGTCTGGTTTAATTATTCCTATAAGTCTGGCATCTGCTGTGCTCATTTGGGTGGACGTCGCCCCTGTATCATATATTAAAATGGCGTTTGCACCAGTCCCACCCTCTAATGATACGTTCACCTTTGATTGATGACGTTGATTTGTTTTTGCTTTTGTTTTTGGTAAGTTCTGTTTACTATATCTAACTACGTTTCCTTGGGCGTTAGCAATGTTTCTTACCTTGCATCGAGTGTTTGCGAGTCTACCATTTACAATACCTTTTATCCTCATACCGACACCATCTTGAACGACGGTTTCACAACTTGGTAAATTAGGATTACTTCGGTTTACAGGCATTTATAATAATCAGGTAAAATAATTGAATCCCGGGTTAACCCAAATCAATACACCACCACCAGCAGCAGTCACTTTTGATTCCATAGCTGTTCCGATATATGAATCGCCCGCTGTGATCTGAGCACTATTGATTTCCCCACCTACTATGCATTTCACACGTTGGCCCTTCACATACGTATTATCTGTAGCAGCGGCATTTCTACATGTGGTGAAACCGCGTCCGATCAACACAAAACAACTCTGAGATGCAGCACTGTCTTGAATACAGACACCGATGGGTGTGCAGTTTTGGTTACTTTGAGTATGCGAGTTATTGAATGGTTGAACTCCATTCACGGTGTTTATTCCATCATCATCAAACATGACAATCGTTGAAGCCGTAATCGTATTGGCGGTGTTATTAACGAATGTAAATACATCCCCGGTGAAACGTAGTGGGTTGGCTGGAAGTGTTGTATGAGCGTACGCTTTCGTAATGAGTGTCAAAGGTACGCCTGATAGTGTGAGTGAGTTAGTTGAACTTGGATAAGCGTAATTCAACGAGTTACTTAAAATAACAGACGCAGAATTTAATTCATCCAATTCCGCAATTGAACCGGTATTTCCCACAGCCAATACTTGAGATAAACTCGGAATACCGCCGCCACTGGAAACAGGACCGTATCGCACCTCATTGGATGCTGTGTCATAATGCAACATTTGTGACTCGCTTGCTGGATCGGGACTGGCCCTGACAGGTCTGATATAAAAACTACTTGCGACACCGGCGTTTAATTCAACCCCGCTTGCATTCAAAACGATTGTGTTATCGGTGTTTACCGCACTTTGAGCAGAGTTTTGTCCTGCCAACGCACCTATGTTTATGGAACTTTCACCAGCTATGAACTCACCTGCATATTTTCCAATGTTCACTGCTGCATCTTTGCAGTTAACCTGACCACAGTCGTCGCCAATAGACACGACATAGTCACCACAATTAGTATTACACGAACCGGAACCAATTGCAATCGTATCATTACTTGTTGTATTGTTAATAGATAATGCATTGCGGCCGATTGCTATAGAACGATCTCCAATGTGGTCGGCATTGGTAAACCCTTGAGTTTGTTCTCCGATAGACACTTTTCCAAAACCACCAGAACCTGATTCAATTCTAAGATTATTGCCACTCGGTTTTTCTCGATTGACTACCATTGTACCTGTACCGGTGTATGAAACATCGGCAACACTGCTTATAGCCCCTCGGGTGGTCACATCTTGAAGTGTAGAGGTTTCAGGTTGTGCCGGTAAGTTTGTCAATCCTGAACCATCACCGACAAATGCAGATGCACTGATACTATTTGTCGTCGTTGAACCTTGATCGGTTACTGATTGAAGATTTTGATTAGCACCTGAAGGTAAGTTAGTTAACAATGAGCCATCTCCTCGATACTTACCGCTTGTCAATGTTAAATCGCCGGTATTGAGTACAAGTGGACCGTCGTTGATTAACACGCCAGAACCTAACGGTTCAATGTTGAAAATTGTCTGCAAACAGGACACTTCGTTGAAGCCTGTTTCACCAATCTTGACACGTGTTTGTTCTACTGGGTCTAAGCTTTTGATCTCGAACGAAGCATCGAGGTCATCGAGACCTGCTGAGAACTTTGATTTCGATATTGGATTGTTCAACACGAAGTCATTGAATTTTATTGAAGTATGCACTTTTAGCGACCCATCTGTCAACAAGGACATCTGTTCTCGTTCATTCAATGGATCTTGAGTATCAATAAATTTGATATCGTTCTGATATCGTATGTCCGAACCGATATGCATAGTCTCGAGCGGCGAGTCTACGCTGCCTATAGTTTGACACACCACCGTATCGCACGTTAGTGTATCGGTTGTCCCTGGGGCTGCTACATAGTCTTTGCCGTTAATTTTTTCAACTATTAGATTTGAACCGAAAGCTGACATTATATACTATAAACGATTTAATAATTTACGGTGGAGGTATTGAAAGAAGTTTCATGAATATTTGTCCAGAATTACTTATAGGGTTGGAAGTGTATACGTATAATCCATTAACCGGAACTATATCGTCGTTTGGTGGTGTATTTGTCGCTCCCGTTACAACCGGGAGATTTTCAATTCTAAATTTGCTTAGCTTTCCCGCCATGTTGAAATCTGCAATACCGGGGTCCCCGCTTTGGCTTGCATCAAAATTAAATATAGCTTCAGTTCCTAACAAATCAATTTAAGTTCTTGCTTCCGGTACATTACCATTTCTACCATCACGACCGATTGTCATCCCTTTACCATAGAAATCGGTTGCCGTAACTTTTGTTGTGGCATTTAGATCATTACCAAATGAAGACATGTTGATATATATTAACTTATGAAAAAAACAGAGGTACAGGTTGCAACAATCGACTATTCAATGGATGTTCCATCGGGAAATGGAACATTTCCATTTCTTTGGACACTTTTTGATTGTGCCCTAAAGTATAAGATTTGTATCCAGCCAGAGGATGAACGTTGCTGATCCTAAATGGTGGATATGTGATATCATTGATTGTTTTACATGGTAGCTGTTGCATCATAACCGGTCTAAAACCTGACATTTGAAACATCGTCGCGGTGTGAATCTGTTTGTCCACGTTCGGTCCTACGTTTTTTATCATATTGTAACTGCTTAATCCTGGTTGTTGAGCCATATTTGTATACTATTAACCGCGTTTTAAAATACAGTTTCAATCACACGGTTTTGACCGATACGAAGAACTGCGGTCGTTTCGCAAATGATCATGGTTTCGTTTTTTGTTAGTACCACTTTTTGTAGATCGTCTACTGGTGATGCACCAGAAGTTTGATAGTAGAAGGAACTGCTTAAACCCCGAGAATCCAAACCACTTAAATTTCTTACACCCATTTCTGAGGGAAGGTTCAAACGTACCATGGGAATGAATTGGTTGTTCAGCCAATCTTCATATGAATTAATTTTACATCCCGATAGCGTTCCATAATTGTCAGCTTTACCGATAGTAAGAAGATTGAATGCTGCAAGAGGGTCAACTCGATAGTTGGGCACAAACAAGTTGTTGATATTGAACTGTAGAGCACCCAATCCACCTGCTGAAAACCGAAAGTATGAGGGTAGGTAGGCTGTTCCACATGTATTTTCCAATTTGATAAGTCCTTTGTTTTTTTCTCTATAATCATTAGGCCTTTGCACAGCATATATGTTATTAATGCATTGTGAACTCAAAGAGAACCTTGTCGATTTGTTTAAAGTATCAGCACCTTCGAAAAAGGTAAAGTAATTGCAATATGGTATTTCTAAGAATCCATCACGCAGTTTGCTCTCAACGGCAGCATCATATACTCCAGAACTGAATGTGATCGTCTCTACGGTAAAGTAAAGTTTGTCCAATTTAAAATTACCTTCCGCTACAAATTTTTCTTGTGCTTTCGTGTCTAATGGTTCTCCCGGTCCGTTACTTTTCATGTAGGCTCCAAGGACCTCGGGGCCTGCAAGGTACAGCCTTATCTGAATCGGCGGCAAAAGTGAAGTATCAATGTAGGACGGTTCAGCTTCACCCCAAAACGTTAGCCATTGATTCAAAATGTATGGACGAGGTGTGCTGTAAAAGCCCTCGGCTACAGAGATTTCTTGATTCTTAAGAACCCTTTGATAAGTCATTTCTTTGCTAAGAGTGGTTTTGATAGTATCAAGTACGCAACTGACGGTGTTGTAGGATTGAAAACCAGTGGTCAACTGCTGCCCTCCGGCGAAAATTTCCATTCTTTGAATCAGTTTCTCGATGCCATTGGGGAGCGTCGTATGTAATTCATCATCCTGATCTGCGTAATTTTTGAATGCTAAAGGCGTTGTACAGGAACCTAAACAATGCATGGCTAAACTCTTCATGTTTACAATTGAATTCACAGGTAGATTTAAAGTTATGGTTGAATATCGTGACGCTTCCGTCAAGTTTGTTGTTTCCAATCTGAAGTAATTGGTTGAATACGAGTTCATTTTCGATAAGCCAAAGGCCAAAGACATTGGGAGGCTCATTTTTGTATATATATTATAAAGATTATAAAATATCTGAGAGACCAGCCGGTGCTAATTCTTCAACATTAATGCTTAATGAATAGTTAATACTGCCGTCTGATGCTTGGGTCGGAGAGGCCAATGTGATCAGTCTTGCTTTAGAATCTGTAAGTGTGATTCTAAATGAAGTAAATTGAGACCCAGACACTTCAATAATAAAGTTATCGTTTGGATCTATGTATCTTATGAAATCTGTCGTTGTGCCACTTGGCAATAATATTTTCGCCCAGATATCAGAACTGATCATTTCGTTATTATTTGTAACAGTAGAAAGATTGGTTGATTCAATATTGTGTGTTGGTAACGATGTTATCCTAAGGTACAATGCATCGTTGGTTTGAATGTTGCAAGGGTATATCGATTCACATAAGCTGTACGCTACAACATAACTTGTTTGAAACAAGTCTAAGAGCTGAGACACTGTACTCATACCTGCCGTACTGCGGTTAACACGGCTACCGAGTACTTGGTCGGAATCGTTGTATTTGCCTGCTGTGGAAACTGAGGTATTCAAGGCGGTGTCTAAAGGAGACCCAGGTATAGCTTGAAAATCGCCGCTGACACTGAAAGCTACAAACTTTACATCGGGCTGTGGTGGTCTTAATTCTATACGAAATTTGTTCTCATAATTTAAGGCCCCGCCGTTGTCCTTATCATAAGTGATAGTAACTGTTTGTATAGTACCACCGATGGCAGTCTTTATTGCGGTGGCCAGTTTAGATGTGAATTGATCCAGCTCTGTATAATTTGCATAAGGTATTTTCACTTCCGTTAAAGTATTATTTACCGTATGACCCACATAGAAGATGCCATTGGTCTCGTTAATACTATACTATGTCTTTGCACATGAGAAAGTATTCAAAGTCAATCTCAGTTTGGTTTGTGCTCGATAATTTATCAGCTGAGTGGGTATGTTCATTTGCAAAACACGTGCATCTCCATTGCTATTGTCTTCGGAAGACAAGAATAGTGTTCTTGTGCTAATTACGCTCATCTATATTAATATAACAATTATCTTTTATGGAATCAACAGTATCCCGATCTAAAGGAATTGGTTCTTCAATGTTTCCAGTACAAAGGTCATCGTAAAATTCAGGACGTTTGATATAATCATCTACAAGCAATTCTACATGAGCTTCTTTAATATCGGGGTATTGAAATTTGGCCAATCGTAGCAATTCTTCACGGTCCATTAATATAGATTATAGTATTATTATTTCTTCCCAACCGTCGTCGTCATTATCAGATTCATCCATAACATCAAACTCGGGATCGTTATGCACAACTCGAACAATTAATGCCTTACTAAGGGCATTATGAATATCGTCCATATCTAAACATTCATACTTTTTATCTTCAACCAAAATATTGTACAACTCATTACAAAATGCAACTTCGTTACAATAATCGACTATATTTTGAAGTGTTGCTCGTCCATATTGGAAAACCTCCATCATGTGATACTTGTAAGCGGAACACCATTTGTCAACCACAAATCTTCCTTCCAACTCAAAATTAAGCTCATGTTCTACTTTTTTGGTATACGTGTCTAATGCTTTTTTGAGGTTTTCTTCTTTCAATTCCAATAACACGTCTTCGAAGTGTTCTTTATGTTCTTGAAATTCCATTGTATGCACCATATTGTAGATCTTCTCTTTAATGTCCAAAGGCAAATGATAAAAAGTATAAACCATAGTGTCCTTTGTCTCGATTGTTCTACCCTACAAATAAATGGTCTTTATGTGGATTTTTGTAAAAGCTCTTTGATAAAACTATAGACCATAAACCATAGACTACTATTCATACCGACGTTCAAAACTCGTCATTCTATCGGAATCTCTACCACTAATGGCATCGGCTAGGAATCTAGCTTCCGGCGGAGCCGTATCGTACGTCAATTGATAATCTGGGTCTATATTAATTCCAAAAATGCCATAAGGATTTAGATCTTCACTTACCGCGTTTGAAAAAGTTGACGGTTCTATGTTTCTTCTTGCCATACGAAGACCATGGTCAGCTGCCAGAGCACCTTGCACGACATCTAAACCAGTGCTCAATACATTCCCTATAGATTTCATAAGATTTAGTTTATTTACTCTATTGTTAGTTGGATATTGAAAGAACTGCGACAAGCTATGTTGATCAGGCACATACGATGACAACGTTGATTGTCTTTTCTCAGGAAAGTAATGAAATATATTTCTTTGTGAGTTTGCAGGTTTGTAAAGAGCACCGGCCGTTGTAAAATCTGTGACGGTTCTATGAATGTTATGGCGTCCACCACCAACTTGATGTGATAACGGCGATAAGAAAGGATTAGATGTAGTACTCTTTAATTTAAACTTATCGGCCACATGCACGGCCTTGGCACCTCCTAGAGAATATCCCATTGGTTCAATGTTGTGATTTGGATATTTCTGTCTTACTTTATCAAACAAATCTTCAGCACGCAAGAATGACGGTCTATTTGATTCTTGGCCACGGAGTATTGACTTGATGTCAGTAACATCCTCATTTCTATACATAGGATTGCTGGATGCCCCATGGTAAGCAACATGCACTCTGTTGGCATCAGGATTGACAAGAACGGCAGCATCATAATTTGATAGCTCCCGATCTAATGCAAAATTATTGTTTGGAATCTCGTTGTTGACAAATCGTTGTGCATTGGATATAGTTTGGTCCTCAAACGAATTTGGATAGTACAAATCAGGTTGATATTCTCGTGACCCTAAATATCCAGATGTTTGAATATGTAAAGCTTTTTCTCGGAGTTCTGGTGTGAATTGTTGTTCAATTTCAGAAGGTTGTAAGTTGACGCTTTCACGAAAAAGGGTGTTAATCATTGGCCCGTGTTTCCGGTCGTTGTTGACGATATTTGTTTTAAAAGGGACAGTTGAAACATCTTGTGGTTTATCCTTATATAACGTATCGTTTTTTTCGGGCTCTTTAAAGAATTTGGCAGCACTGAAAGACAAGTATGTTGGGCGACAGTAAATATTGGACTGATAGTTTTGATTACAAGGTACTTGCATTACTATTAATTATCTTTTCCCTTTTCTTTGTATGGGGATGAAACGTCTTCTCCAATAACAAAATTAACTACTTTTCTCAAGGGACTTTGTGTTGATTGGGCTCGGGTCCTGACACCTTGTGAAGCGAGACCCCCAAAAACATTTGGATCTTGCATTTCGGGTAATTGCAACGATTCTGCGACTGCGAGTTTCATATGTTTACCCTTTCCAGTAATCTTTGACGGTCCAGCTGCTTCAGGAGTGTCTGGTAATAGTTCTTTGGTTGCTTCTGCGACCATGGCGTTTCGGTCTTCAGCGTCTTTGGCAATACGCAGCAACGCTTGATTATTGATTTCGTCTTGTGTCATTGTGTGCATTGGATTCATTATCATCATAGGATTAGGCCTGGTTGTATCAATACCACTGCTATAGTCCTGAATGTCTCTCACTAATGGCTCCGTTCTTATGATTGAATCTCTCAAACTATTGTAGAACATCGCACTGTTTTGACTCGGCATCGTTATCACGTAGTTGTTTTTAGCGAGTTTACCATATCCTCGGAACAGAGTGTCGGAACTTGAGCCATTGGCAACTCCCATCATTTTCATACAATTACGTCGCCCGACCTCATCGGTCAATATTGTTCTCATTATATATTAACGGTTTCTTTTTTTCAAAAGTTTAATCTCTGGGTCAGGTATATCAACGAACTCATCCTCTTCCGATTTGTCATAGAATATCAACTGATACTTACGTTTACTTTTCCTTGATCGATTGAGCTTAAGATATCCTTTCAAAGTCTTTTGATAATTTGACGATTTCTTATCGCTAATGAACACATTAACTTCATAATCATCATAATTCCTGGGTGTCTTGGAAGCGGTATTGCCTTCTATACCCTCTTTCTTCAACGCACGCTCAGATTTTGCGGCCTGCTTGTTTTCACTGTCAGTCTTGGTCCCACGAGTTTCTTTGGATGGTTTGGAGACAGGTCCTTGAACCTCTTTCAGTTCTCTTGGTTTGTATTGTCGGCTTAAGGTATCACCGCCACCGTCCTCTATCACGAAAGACAACCCCTTTCTACTTCGGACTTTATACACCTGCGTAGACCATGTTTGACTCTCTTTATCAAATGTCTTCTTAGTCACACGTAATCTCACTCGATCGCCTGGCTTAATGTCTAATTTCTGCAAGGGTTTGGCAGTCTTATTTCTCTTCAATAATACATTTCGAAGGATGGTAGCTTCGGTCATATCATTAGGTGGAGTCTCGTTAATATTCCCTTGATTCACCGTTTCATTGTAATTTTCGACTATAGAATCTAAATAGTCAACCCAATTAGATTTACCGGTTCTAGCTTCGTTGAATTTAAATCTCCGTTTCAATGTTTTGTTAAACCGCTCGATTTTCCCTTGACGAGAGTGGTCCTCAGCTTGAGATGTGTAATGTTTGATACCTTTCTCTTTCAACAATGCCTGGACTTTTTTGTTTGTAAACTCAGAGCCAAGATCGGTTGTAAGAGTATCCATTTTGGTTTCGCTTATTAATCGTCTCATGGCAGGGACGATGCCCTCCACATCTTCCTGTCTTTTATTGTTTTTATCTCTGACAGTCTTGGATTTCAAAGCAATCGCGTAGGCCTTATTACTATTGATATTGATTCCTGTCAGAATTACGGCGTAACCTTTGTTTACCGACTTATCTCGAGGTATGAACGCCAGGTCGGCTTGGATAGAAACCTTGTCAGCGGGTCCATAGATCGGAAAGTAATCTTTACGATTTATCCTTTTAGGCTGTGATAAATAAAACTTGTGATGTCTCAGTCTTGGAAATAGCAGCCTTGACCTGAGATTCTGTGACCTTGTAACCTTGTGCCTTAAGCTTCTTGGTAATTGCATTGGCACTACTTAAACCAAAAGACGGGTCAAGATACAGCTCTTGCAATCTACTTTCAGAAATGGGTTTTGAAGTACTGCTCATCTATACAATTGTCGTATCTTTTATCCTAAAGGTACAATAACATAATCATCGATTTGTTCTCCTTTATCATAAGGCGTGTAGCTAAATGTTTTGGACTGAATTCTAGTTTCTAAGCCTAGTGACTTGCTTTGATGCCTTATGACCCTTTCTTTGATGGACACTGGCCGTGTGTTTGTTCCGATCACCATATCTCTCATTACATCATGATTGATATTTTGCCGCCTTTCAGGGTTGATAGGAAAGCCACTCAATGTACTAGATGTGTATCCATCTTCGAATTTCATACTATACGACTTGTCATTGGTCGCTACAAATTCTATACATTTTCCATGCTTTACTTCCAGTTTTTCAATTCACATTTACACATTCCAAACCATGGTCCCATGATCTTGTCGCCATGATATACATAATAGTTTTCGGGCGTTTCTTTGTAAGTAACGGAGTCAGTATCCATATATAACACATTTTCAAAGCCCACCGCCTTTAACAAAGAGTACAACTTTAGTCGCCCATATCCCGTAATGAATGCAGCAAGTGCTTCATTTGTCGAAAATCTTGTATCGTTGTATACATTTGAATTCTCCGTAAAGTTCATTAATACCATTTCCTCTCCTTCATTTCCTAGAAACTCGTACTTGCAATCATACCGTTTGTTACTAATCGTGTTGTAAAATTCTCCGGGTTTATCAATGACCTTCGTCCTTGGTTTGTTTTGTCGTTCACCGAGTTTTCCCCCTAAAGCGACAAGCATCATCTTGCTGACTTTATACATGCCTGGATTGTCTTTGATGTTGGACTTATCGAGAGTCACTTGTTCGTGTTCTTGAAATTGTTGAACTCGATGCTTTAATTCTTCATCGGTTGGTTCTTTGAGTTCCCCGCTTTCGTCATATACATCAATGCCACTTGATTCTGCCTTCAATTTCATGAATGTGTCAATGTAACCCTTGAAGATATTGCGAGACGTGTTTTCCCAATGTGCCACTTCGTAGATCTCTTCTATAACGTATCCCATATTGATGGCTTCGTTGACTTCCGGAGTAATCCATGTGCCGATCATCGGGTACTTTGGAAATACCAACTTATCAATTTTTGGGTCTCTATACGGCAACACACCAATGAGTATGTCCTTGGGTGGTCGTATCTTGCATTTAATTATGCCAAAGAAGTTGTTGATATTGGTGCTTGTAAACTTTCTGATAATCTTTGGATGACCCTCGGGAAACAATTTATATTTCATAACATAAGGGTACTCTGAATTGACATCTATCTTTCTTATGTGCACATCGGTAGACGGTGAAAAGTATGTTCGTACGATCTGAACCCGACCCCCGTGGTAAGCATCTCGATATACAAGTGGTGAAAGATGCTTTTGCCGTTCTAGAAATATGTTTCCTCTGTCCGTCTGTTTGAGTTTCGCCACTTGCTTATCCCAATCACTTTCCCATATGAAGGTAATATTGTACCCGGCACTTTGTAAGTGTCTAATCTCATTTATAGTTTTTTTATTCACTCTTTCAAATATCAAGCCTGAGTGTCGACCACTTTCATATTGAATGTCGCCTTTGTGAAACACATTCAAATTTCCATGAAACCAATCTCCCAAAAACATAAACACATCTTTGTCTGTTTCGAACCGTCGACTGATATACCTAAGTCCTTCAATTTGTAATTTCGATTACCATCCAGGTCACGGTACATTAGAATTCCCTCTTCATTTTCCAAGTAATCGAGCCATTGATTCTCTTTCATTGATGTGTTTTTGGTTTTTGGAGCACACGAGCTGAGGATGGCTACCGTTCTTTCGGGCATATATTTGTTTCTCCACATATTGATAACCATCTGGGGTTCCGTAAGATAGCTAAATGGATCGAAGTCATTAGAACTGATGTCTTAAAAGATCTCTCTGAATTTTGTCACTGCTTGTCTTAGAATTGCCACATTGGAAGTTCCGTGTTCGACCTTAAAACCATATGTCGATGGCAATTTGTATACCGGTTCTGTCATGAATAAGTTGGAATCAATAAATCGTATACTCTTTATGTTCATGCACATTATATCAGCCCCTGTATATAAAACACTACCCGGTGCTCTTTTGAGCACATTAATGAAATGTTCAAACAAAATTCTGAAGTGCTCTTGTGCACCTTTATGAGCTATGAACGTGCATTTCTTGTGTTCACATGCCCAATCTGCAAAGTCTTTGATATTCTTGTGATATGTTGGTGTGCTATCATTCAAGTATTGGCTTTCGACACGAGTAACAACTAATTTGTTGCTCTCATCTGCGGTGAGTTCAAAATCAAAGCAAATGATAGTCTCCGGTGATAGAATTGGTCTTGGTTCGACCTTTGTCATGTAGCACTTGTGTTCATAAAGATCGCACACTTGATTGCAATTTAAACAAGCACGGTAGCCACAACGATGTTCTTCGCGAGGATCGAACAATGTGTCACATGTCGTGCATTTGTGTATCCTTGAACATGTCACCAACTTCTTATGCAGGTTATAACAATTTTCATTCATAAACTTTCGATTGCAATCGGTGCAATAATGCCAACATTTATTCCCTTTGCGATCACGTTCTGCTTTGTCGGCAAATATGCAGGTTTGCGACTTGCATTGTGTGCAATGTGGCTGATATTTATGACAATGGAAAGCCTCGATGTTTGTGATGGGGTCATAATGATGATCATACAACACAAGATGAAATGAGTCATGATAGCTAGTATACTCGTTTGTTTCGGTGAAGTAAGGTGGATAGTATTGCGGGTTATGGCCACCCAATGCTTCGCTCATACCCCAACCATATATGTTTCGTTTATACATATCGCATTTAAAGGATAAATGGATAAATGGATAAATGGATAAATGGATAATTCACCAAGTGAAAATACAAAACGGTCCTCAAAATATTTTCAAGTGAAAGTACAAGGACGCGTCCCTCTTCCGGAATATCACCGCACCCCCCTCCCCGACAAGTGAAATTACACAACGGGCCCCGGAAATACTGAAAATACACTTTGGTCTCCTTTTGTGAAAAAATGCACCGACACCTCCCCGAAAAAGTCAAAATGCAAATCAGGTGAAAAACAACAAGTGAAAATACAATGACGCGTCCTTCGTCTGGAATATCACCGCACCCCCCTCCCCGACAAGTGAAATTCCACAACGGGCCCCGGAAATACTGAAAACACACTTTGGTCTCCTTTTGTGAAAACATGCACCGACACCTCCCCGATAAAGTCAAAATGCAAATCAGGTGAAAAACAACAAGTGAAAATACAATGACGCGTCCTTCGTCCGGAATATCACCGCACCCCCCTCCCCGCCAAGTGAAATTACACAACGGGCCCCGGAAATACTGGAAATACACTTTGGTCTCCTTTTGTGAAAAAATGCACCGACACCTCCCCGATAAAGTCAAAATGCAAATCAGGTGAAAAATACCAAGTGAAAATAACGGGAAGTTTCCTTTTTCCAGAATAACTATGACTCACAGAAAATCTAACAATGACAACCCTTGTCACCATTGACAGCTAATAAAAAACTGATATTCAGATAATAAGAAGTCCGTGTTAATTATCTTTGAAACATATAATTATTGTCATCGATGACGATATTTCCAGGTGCTGAAAAAAGAAATTGTTTTATACTTTATTTATAAAGTAGGAAAATTTGTCATCGATGACGATATTTTTCGGTTGCATGAAAACATCATGACAGCTAATGAGAACGCGATATTGAACTGATTATAAGAAGTCCGTGCTGAATATTTTTGAAACATAAAATTATTGTCTTCGATGACGATATTTTTAGGTTGCATGAAAACATCAAGTTACAACAACAAGATTACCATCGGTGACGTTTTTCTCACTATTTGTAAAATAGGTCTGTCAACAAACAAATACCGCAGATAAACACCAGGAATACATATTGCGACTGTCACAAAATAATATAAAGGTGTTGCTATTTAGGGTTACGAAGCTCTTGCTGCGTAACTTATTTCCAGACGCGTTCTAATCTAGTCAATGGTACAAGCGTCCAAATCAAACATTCTAACTAAGCTGCATATTCTGAAGCTGCGCCAACAAAACGGACACCTTCCGTCATCCTCCCGCAGCAAGTCACTGCTCAGCTCCATTAACGCTTCGTACGTCAAAATACCGTAGCCGCGAGTGTCATTCCACAGTTGCAACTGCCACCGTGGATATCCCTCGCTTTCGTCGTCGTACCAGCCGATCTCGTACCAGTATACCAAGTGCCTCACACCTGTTCTTTCGGTTGTTGTGCGGCCGTGGATGTACAGCGGCCACACTTGATACCAGTTCCAGGT
This sequence comes from Cymbomonas tetramitiformis, assembly GCA_001247695.2. NCBI lineage: Eukaryota > Viridiplantae > Chlorophyta > Pyramimonadophyceae > Pyramimonadales > Pyramimonadaceae > Cymbomonas > Cymbomonas tetramitiformis. The sequence continues at coordinate 824 of LGRX02013329.1, read as the reverse complement.
GTTAAACTGTATTCTGGTTTGGTAAAACTCAATATAGTCCGCTTCCGCTTGTAAACGCGCACGTCTCCAAAGCACATTAATTACCTCCGGGTACACCTCAACTACCTCTGGCTGTTCGTCAGTCATTTCTCAGCGTAATTGCCACAAAGGTTATTTCGCAAAGACCCAAACCGAGTTCGCCTTTTCTATTTATGAGCAAAAGCTAACAGTATTCTATTTATGAACAAAAGCTGACAGTATTCAAACGGCGCGCGCGCGGTGTCGAGTATCGGCGACGAGCACTGGCGGCGGGAAAAGTTCCAGGTAGCTGAAATTTATTTTGTCACACTAACTATTATTCAAGGAGCAAATTATTTTCTTGCACAAGTTAAAATTATACTAGGACTTCCCCCGTCATCGATGACAACAAACCATGCATGTCCATGTGTCAACAACATGTCGTCATCGATGACGATATTCTCAGGCTGTATTGAACAGAAAGTATATATATTTATGTAAAATCCTCCCGCGTATTATTCTCCGAAGTCAACATTATTACAGATTTAAGTCCAGGTTTTTTTTTAAACAAAGCTCAAACCTCCACTCTTCAAGCGAATCTCTTGAGTTACGTCCACGTTGTCTTGTGCTACTATATTTCGATCGCTCGGTGGCCTTTGAACCTTGAACCAAGGAGGTAAAAGGCAATATACACACTTCTTCACAGGGCAAAACTGTAACTTTTGCGTTACCCATGTTGAAGTGTAGTTAAGTTTCTTTTTTCCCATGACAACAACACGGGGACGGCGAGGAGGAAGTATCGGCTGAAGGGAGTTTGTGTCTTTCGC
>LGRX02013325.1:0-15972 GCA_001247695.2 Cymbomonas tetramitiformis | reverse complement strand
CACTCATACCCACCAAATACTTGTTGCGAGTTGCTACTGTTCAATAGCAGCCGCATAGTCTGAAAGGTTGAATATCAACCTTGACACGCACCTTGCACGAGCTTTTCACAGAGGCGAAAGAGATAGCCACACACACTGATTTGCAACCGCAGGTTGCGTTATGCCAGGACGTCTTAAAGCCTATAGTAATGATGCTTCGCCTGGCAGACTCCGATCGCCCTTCTGCCTCAAAGATGCAATATCATAAGTTCGAGGTGCAAGAGACCCTTAAAGCCTTGAAAACCCCCGAACCTGAGCCGTGGGCAGCAGGCGAATATGACTGGGATGATATGCTGCAAGAGATCATCGCTATTCACAGATATAGGTGGGACTATGGGTATACGATAGTTCAAGGCACAGGCTACTTATTAGATCCGGAGTTTGTTGATGTGGATCAACACCTAGACGCTGAGACAATGGAATCGCTCACTAGGTTTTTTGCGAAGACATATCCAAAGCCTAAACCCTTTGAGCCAGGATCTACACCAACCGAGCTTGAGAAGCAAGCTTACGAAGAGGGATGCCGTGCGGCGGTGGCGAACAGGAGTGCCGCAGAGATTCAGCTTTTGGAATACAAGATGAAACGTGGTGTATTCTCACGTGAGACGGTGTGGGAGACAGCGAAGCATGTTTCCGCGGCGGACTTTTGGTTTTTGTACGGCTCTGGAGTGAAAGAGTTGCAGCTAGTGGCCATGCGAGCGTGTGCACAAGTAGCAGGTGCAGGTTCTGCTGAGCGGGGTCACAAGATGATGAACTTTATCGAAGATCGGAATAGGAACAGGTTGCTTTGGGAGGACGTGGAGTCCCGAATGTACGTGTGTTGGAACTCCCTGCAACTCGAAAAGCTTGAGCACGTTGAACGAAAGGTGGAAGTGATCCCTTGGAGTGAAGGACTTGAGCTTAATGATGGCTGGGAAGATGCCTGGCGAGAAGAGAGGGAGGGAGCGGAGAACGTCGCCACAACCACCCGTGACGAGAGGATCCCTCGCTCTATCGCTCGTGCGTCTTCGATCGCCTCTAGCCAGGAACGGAGGCAGGCCGCACCTGTAGCATCTGCATCTTTGCCACAGGGAGGAGTGAGCTCCACGGGACGTGTTATTCGCCGTCCCGAAGTCTTTACCTATTGAGCTTTTTAGTGCTAGACTGCTAGTGAATACACAATATAGTTATGTACGTAATAACTAAAGTGGGTATCTAGTTATTAAATAAGTGTGGAGTCAGACATTATCTTTTAGACCATCAGACATTTTTTGCATATGACGGAAGCCTCTTCGTTGCCTAAAAATGATTAAGTGAGATAGTGAGTGATATATGAGGTAATGACATGATAACGTAAGTGATATATCATATATGAAGTCTAGTATGAAGTGACGCAACTGAGTGTAGACTGTAGAGGATGCCCAGTGTTAAGGTCGAAATAACATGACGTTATAACGTGCACCCCCTTTTGACGTTATAACGTACGTTATAACGGGGGTGGGGGTCGCGTTAGCACCAACCTAGGCCATGTGTCACTGCCGTGACTTGCCATTCAGTCCGTCCGCGATAGCATAAAACCTTCAGTTGGGTTTTATTATCTATCTTAGACTTCCGAGTTATGTTTAACTTTTTTGTCGTGCGGTCCACATGTGTAAGTGGTCACCATTGTTGGGGGGGAATCGGGTATTCAACGATTGTGCTAAAACTGTTTGAAAATGCTCTAATCAATTGGATTTTGAAATTCCCATGTGATTTATTGAATGCGATACTATTCGCATAAATTATTCGACTTGTTCAAAGTCTTACGTGGCATGAATGTAAGGAACAACACCAATGATACATACCGATAATGCGATTCATTTGAAACATACGACCAATAAGTGACACCTATTTGTCATTCCGAGAAGGTGTGCATGCTAATGTCATCATCGGCATCTACGTCCAACTTACAGTTGTATCATGAACCACATGTAAGTCAACAATTTCAAAAGCCCCGCGGATCGGCGGAGTGCTCTGGCTAACGAGATTGTGACGTATCTTCTTAATAAATCACAACATCAAGCTTCAAGGATGATATGCTAGGTAACAAAATTCTTTTGGCAGGCCGGGGAACTACCCATTTGTTTTAAAGAGTTTGAGGACTGAAGCGAAGGACGTAGGGAAATACAAAAGCCTTTTCACCTTCAAACTGAAATACTGACGTCGTGAGTGCTGAAACAGTTTGTTGACACAAGGTGACAGACCTGCTGACTTAAGATACACCACCAATGCGAAGCTGCATTACATATCTAAGAGTTCTTGCCTGTAAATTCCTATACGCTTCCATTTAAATGCTTTGGTGCTGTTTGGAAACTAGAACATATATCTGAAAGATACTATTTAACTTTGGACGTTGATTTGAGCGCCTAGACATCTTGAATATGTCAAGAAGCGGTATCCATTTGCAAGGAAGTTTTTAGCTCGCTTCTGATATCTGTTCTAGTATGATAATACTGGCGTTTTAGCTGTGAGGCAAGTGAAACCCGAATCTCAGCGAAATCCTTCTTTTCAGCTAGGTTGACGTTCTCAGAGATGTCAAAATCCGTGGGGTATGGCTTAAGTCCACGATGATCATAAAGCTCTGCGGCCATTAGCCCAGTTGGTGTCCAGTCAGCAACTAGGTCTTGTGGATTCCAATATCTCCATTCCGTGTATCTCCATTCATCTACCCTGATGGAGTATCCCATCACCTTGAAGAGGGTACGGTTTGTATGGTCAATGCCGTTCTGCTCATATGGTCGACTCATATTCTTCGGATTTCGAGGGTACTGACTGAAGCTTGCATTCTTCACCTCTGGCATTTCACCGAGTATCAGAGGAAGCAGGGAGGTGCCTTCCAACGGTGTCTCTCCATTGACGAGGCTGTGGACGTCAAGTCCAGCGATCTCCCCGAGGGTTGGCATGAGATCCACAAGTTCTGAAAGTCCAGCAGACCTTTGGCCTTGGCGTGATTTGGGAAGCCACATATCTGGGCCACTGATCACCAGCGGCACGCGAGTTCCGAGCTCGAAGTTGGTGTTCTTTCTCCACTCGCCGTGCTCTCCTAGCTGCCATCCATGGTCGCCATGAAGTGCGATCACCGTGGAATTCAAGAGATTTCTTTTTTTCAACGCATCAAGCAGCCGACCCACTTGTTCATCCATCCCTGCCGTTGCAGCATAGTAGCCCCTCCTTGCATGCCTTGCTTCGGTATCATTTAAGGGATCCCAAGGGCTCTTCGAGTCACATGACGCGAAAGCGATGCCAGGCATGTCGACCGGAGCCATTTTGTGGGCAGCAACACTGATATTTTCGAGCGGAAACTTATCAAAGTGCTTCTTATCTGCTTGCCATGGCAAGTGAGGCTTATGCAAGCCTACAGCTAAATAGAAGTTCTTGTTCATGGGGGAGTGGAAATCAAAGGCTGCAAAATCCATTAGCTCCAACGCGTGGTCGACTGTTAAGATATCCTCCACGGCTTCGACTTCGCACCAACATGTTCGTACGTCCCCAGGACCAAAGCCTCCGTCGTTGCACTTTGGTTCAACTTTAAAACCTTTTCGATCGACGCACGGGACACAGGATATCCCGTAAAACCAACAAGGGTTTTGGAAAGGAAGGCTTAGCGCACTGCCCCGGTCACACCACACCCCTGCAAATTTCAATAACAGGAAACCAAAGTTGCTCAAGCAAGTCGTTACAACAGCAACGCGTCAAGAAAAGCCTGTCCAAGTGCTTATCGGAGGAGCGAAGCGTGGTTACGCGATAAGTCAACAAGGAAACAACGCTGAAGTTGAAAGCTGCGAATACGAAATCTGACGACTCCTCACCTCCACGACTTGTCGCCGTCCCAGTTCGGAGGAACAAAAGGGTGGTAGACCTTTCCCGACCCAAATGAGTTGAAACCCGCTTTCTTAAATAATCCAGGCAAGCTGGTCCACTCAGGGTGGTCCTCGCGGAAATGGTTGATGAAATTCCACGAGCGGGAAGTGTCCGGGCGTCGTCCGCTCAACAACGAATTTCTTGAGGGCCCGCACACGGCAATCTGGGCGTAGGCGCGGTCGAACGCGATGCCGTTTTTCACCAGGGAGTCGATGTTCGGCGTGTGGCGGTCCGGCAACCCATACGAGGTAATTTCCGGTCTCAAGTCGTCCACAATGATGTGCAGAATGTTCAACTTGGTGGAATTGGCTCGTTCCTCGGCGTGAGCGCTCCCCAGTGTGAGCAGCAGGTATATGGATGCGCAAACAATCCTCGAGTACATCTTGTTTTGTCCCCAGGAGCCCTGCAATACACTATACACTTTCCTGGCCTGTAACTGAACACAATCAACACTGACTCGTGACTGCTCTTTATAGACATCCCATACGTAGAACTTATTTCTGCACCATAAAATATCTTATCTGTTATGTGGATAATAGATGATTGATGTTTTATGAATGTTTTTTTCACACTAACCCGAGGGTCGGTATCGAGATTTTTTGGACCTATCATCGCTAAGTTTGAGTATAAACTGTAATAAAAAATTTGTTATCGACAGATACGGGCGTTTGTGGGAAAACCTTCGCTTTAGGGGCTTGCCGAGCGCCCGTGAGTAAATGCGGGGCCAACCTTCGCTTTATGGGCTTGCTGAGCGCCCATGAGTAGATGCTTGGCCAACCTTCCAGGGAACATATCAAACCCCTATGGCCGGTCTGTGGCCGTACGATGAGGGCTGTGACCGAGGTTTGGCCGAGTGTGCTTTTGCTTGTTGGCCGAAACGAATTATGTAAAATTTTGAAAATTCCCCCGAAATTTTGCGATTTTTATGATATTGCCATACATAAAATTAAAATTTTACGCCTGCGGCGGGCAATTTTGGATTTTGGCCGGGATGGCCGAAATTTGGCCGATAGAAATTTTGAGTGTTGGCCGTACGACATAAAAGTTTTATATGTTCCCTGCAACCTTCGCTTTATGGGCTTGCTGAGCGCCCATGAATAGAATGATGCTGGGCCAACCTTCGCTTTGGGGGCTTGCCGAGCGCCCATGAATAGATGCGGGGCCAACCTTCGCTTTAGGGCTTGCTGAGCGCCCATGAGTAGATGCTGGGCCAATCCTTCGCTTTATGGGCTTGCCGAGCGCCCATGAGTAGATGCTGGGCCAAACTTTGATTGAGGGCTTGCTGAGCGCCCATCAGATGCGGGGCCAACTCCGCTTTAGGGGCTTGCCGAAGCGCCCATGAATAGATGTTGGGCCAACCTTCGCTTGAGGGGCTTGCCGAGCGCCCATGAATACGCCGGGCCAACCTTCGCTTTGTAGCTTCTTGCCGAGCGCCCATGAATAGATGCGGGGCCAACCTTCGCTTTAGGGGTTGCCGAGCGCCCAACGAGTAGATGCGGTGGCCAACTCGCTTGAGGGGCTTGCTAAGCGCCCATGAATAGATGCGGGCCAATCCCTTCGTTTTATGGGCTTGTTACGCCCATGAATAGATGTCAAATAACCTTCGCTTGAGGGGCTTGGTCGAAGCGCCCATGAATAGATGCGGGGCCAACCTTCGCTTTATGGGCTTGCTGAGCGCCCATGAGTAGATGCTGGGCGGGCCAACCTTTGTCACGGTTCTATACGAACAATATATGTGACGCTGCTGTTATTGAACGGTAACAGCGAAACGCAATAGTTTGGTGGGATATGAGTGCAGTGTGTAGACCAGAAGTGCTTGCTTGAGCCTAATGCTCCTCATATACTCTAATGCTCTCACGCGTCGCACGCGTTACCACCATCGGGCTGTGAACCCGAGAGCACTAGGTGAACTTCCCGCATCGGCTGGTCGATATAGCCGTTGATGCTCGCATGCTGTTCAGTGCATGCTTGAAACGAAGACGCGTCTTATCAGGACACTTCGGTTCTTCATGTCTATTGCCCAATGGTAGATCCTTGGTCAAGGATCAAACTAGAGCCGCATAACGAGTCATCTAGCACGCTCCATTCGACATTTTAAGGTTTGGGAGTTGGAATACACACACTAAATTGTATTTTTTGTATTACCGTGGACTACCCCATAGCATTTATCAACGTGAAAATTGCACGTCAAGTTGACACAAAATGGTATCCGATCTCGGAAAAAAGGCTTGATCCTTGAGAGAGGATCTAAGCTTATAAGTGGAATAGCTAACGTGCATATACATACATATACATTGTTGAGTGATAGAATTGTACCTAAGCATCTATCATGTCAATAATTGATGGGGTAGCAATCGGGAAATGCGTATAATAATTTAATAAATGTAAATATTGAGCACCTTATAGTTATATAGACCTTATTACTCTATACTTATATAGAGTGCATGTTTGTTCACCCATTGCATTACAGTAATCACTCAGTAATAAGAAAACCCGCCAATAAGAAAGTAGCCAGCTTTTTTGATTTCTTCACAATGTTTAACACATAACACTCCATATTCAAGATCTCTATATAAATAAGAAAGTTGCTAGGCTGACCTAAAATTCCTGTTTTCTTAACATCGAGTGTTTACTGTACAAATGTGTGCTAACTTGGATATACTTCTACGCATATAGCCGGATGTGTGCAATAAATTAGGTAATACATAGCCTAAATCCTATACTAGCAATACTAATGCTAATCTATACTAGCAAATATAGAGTTATTTTGCATCTAACGTTCCATAACTGATGATGTAATTTGATCCGTTTGGAGAGGATCTAAAAGTGCCTAAATCCTTTGCAAAGGAGCATTGGGCACTAGACATTCAAGACTTGTCTTGCTTCGCCATCTCGATGCCATATGCTTGGCCTCTCGATGACAGATGTCACTCACCTTAGGTGGATGACAGACATTATGACTGTACATGTCATAGTCGACCGTACTGACAATACTTGACGACTGTATGTCATTATGACACATGACATGACATGACATGACGTGACATGACATGACATGACATGCCATGCCATGTATGACATGTATGATATGTATAATATGTATGACACATATGTCATCGGTCATATCCCTAACAGATCTCCCCTCTTAGAAGTGTTGTGACCTCACAATATAGGGTGCATACCTTTTGTATATGTCTTTGATGTCTTTGTTGTTGAACTGGCCAGTCTTCTTACACCGATGAGGCGTCCCTCAAGGTGTTTTAGGATATCGGGGGGAACTGAGTTTACTTTAAACCCTCACCTTAGGCTTTTAGCCCTACAATTCTTAGGATGTAGCCCCCCTAATTGCTTGGCGTTTCGTATTTCAGAGTGACGCTCAAGGTATCTCTTGTCCGAGGTTTACGTTACGGAGAGATATGCGCATGCCGTCGACGATTTAGCGAACGATATAATGCATGTACAGTAGTGCACGGCGATATAGTGCATCCACCCCTTCCTCCCCTCCTGGAACTGCTATGGAGGATCAACGGCCGAATGGAGAACCTTCTTTTTCAAGAAGGTGTGTTTGTTTTAATGCAGGCGGAGAAGGCGCTGCTTACGAGATATCGGAGGGTCTCTATGAGTCCACTTTAAATCCTCACCCGATCTGCCAAACTCCTTTTTCGGTCCAGTGTGTTGCGCTATTGCCGCAAGCCAGGTCAGTGGTCTGCCGACAAATCACACTAATGTGAATTCGTGTTACTCATGTGTCAAGCACGACTCGGGATCACAACTCCATCTACCTCAGAACATTCCGGCATTTCAGAATGACTGGCCATAAGATCCGAATGACAAACCACGGTCTGGCAAAGACAGTATAGCAGCTTTTTATTATCCACAGATGTGGTACCCGCATGTATGCGTATTTGTGCAAGGGTATGAATTTGTACAAGGCTCACTACACCTCAGCAAGAAAGGATCAATTTCCTGCTCCTGATACAACATAATGATACAACATTAAGAGCAGGGTATATAGATGATCGACGTGTATAAGTATATATTACAAGAAGTAAGGGCAATAGGCTTAATATTTTGTTTAGCCTTCATGAGCAGCTATTATGTCTGCTGCATTGGTCAGCTCTGTGGCTTTGACCCGGGTGTCATGTTCAGGGCCGTAGCCTGCATATCGCACTAAATAGTGCGAGAACAGGTGTTCCGCTCGGGTAAAACAAACTGGCTAAGCTCCCATAATCAGTCCGGCCGAGTGCTTTTATCATGCATCTCGGAAACCCGGATAATACGAAGTGATGACTGACAGTACAGTACTACTGTACTGTCATCCTAGCTACTAGCGGAGTCACGGTTCCGATCAGAGACGGGTCAGGCTAGGGGCTATCAGAGCCCATAATAATAACCCTGAACCTAAAGTCCAGCACACCACCCGGAGCTGTGACTGCAGCCAATAGGGCTAGGCAAGCGGAGCTAAGTAAACAGATAACAAACAGCACTTTACTGGAAACAGATATACTACTTCAAGCTGGGTGCCCGGGGACTTGTCCCGGCACAACCCACCACTGCGGCTAAGGCTAATCACACCACCAGCGATTTGAAATAAGCAGACTCTAGCCACTGCAAAGCTGGTCGGCAGAGCCGAGTTCAGCAGACGGATTCCAAGGCAGGAAAACATCCGAAGTAAGTTGAGATGAAACATCATAAGTGTTGACACCACCAGACCCAAGTGGGTCAGGCGGATCCCAGAGTGGAGTGGCAAGATCATCAGACTGCAGAGCCGCTGAGGTCGATTGAGAAAAGAATTGTGTTACATCCTGCGGTGTCAATGACGGACCAGCAGTAACCACAGGCGGGCAAAGACAATCCAGCAGTGCTTCATGAGACCGTAGTGAATCGTAGCCGTAAGTGGCTCCGGGCTCAACCAGGCCCCTGACACCACCGCCGACCACGAGGGTCGGCATCGCCGTAGCACTGAAGAGAAACGTAGCCACCATGAAAAGGCTGAGTGCAAACTCACCGATGCCAAATGGCCTGGAGCCTCTGGGGACCCCGAACCGCCGAAATGCCGCAGCCGCCGGCGGTGCACCCCCCTCAATTTCAGTCAGGCAGGCACCAGGAGGGCAGTAGGAGCCCTCCCCATCATCATCGGAATCACACACCTCAACAGGCTCAGGGTCAATGTCAAACCAGTCAGGGTGGACAGCGTTGAACGTCTTGAATGAACTGTCAGCAGGAGCCACCGGGCCGAGAGCCAGAGAGGCAGACGGCGGCACGAAGGCGGCACGGCTGACCCCATGCAAGCCAACCGGCCCTCCATGCACGGGCGCAGAGGCCTTCGGCAGCAGCTGCTTGTCAGTGGTCGGCTCAGCGACACCACCAGCAAGCGGACCGCTGACCTCAGCAAATGCACACACGGCCAATGGAAAGATGCTCAGCAGGTGTACACTCAGCAGAGGCAGCAGCATCCTTGAACTGCTGCAGAGCCGTAGGCTCTGGAGCAAAGGAATGCGCAGACAGCTCACAGATTTCAGGTTGCCCCACGAGAGCACACAAGTGCTCCATGGACCCCTCATCCCCAGCGTCATAGTACCGCTGAAAACGAAGGGCAAGCACGTCGGAGTCATAAGACTCGACGGCTTGGCAGTAGGATGCCGAGATGGACAGTGGGTGAGTGTCCTTGTGAGGACACTCACTCAGCCAATGCTTTGACCCAACGGCGCGGCACTTCTCGTGCCTGCACGTTGGGACAAAGGTGCCAGACCGCTTGTCAAAAGCCACCTCCGAAGAGGCGGAATGAGCAAGCGGCTGCACTCCAGGTCGGTGGAAGTTGCGCGGAGTGTGTTTCCCATGAGGCGGCTTGGAGCCACCCTTCTTAAGGGAATCCACATCCCGCTGCAACTTGACCAACTGAGCACTGAGCCGATCAATAGCCGAAGCCAGGCCAGTGTCAGTGGCGCAAGATGCAACCGAGACATGGGCCGCCCCGCAGTGCGCTTGCCCGAGAGCCGCCCACAGCGGTACTGCTCACGGACTCGTGCCTGCAAGGTGAGCAGACTCACAGCCGCACGCTGGTCAGCTCGAGCAAACGAGTCAACCAGCGCGGCGTAAGCCGGCCCAGACAGCGCAGAGATGAATTGCCGTTTAACAGCGTCCTCGGGCAGCGCCTGTAGACGCTGTGCATCCCGAAGGCAGCTGTTAAACAGCCGAATGTCAGAGTCAGGGTCTCGCTCATCAGAGATCCTAACCTCAAGCAGCTCTGCAAATGCATCGAACGGGGTCGATACATCCGCAAGCATACGCACCACCTCGAGGGTGGCACGTTTGCCATCGGCAGGAACATCTGAACCAGAAGCCTCTACCCAATTACGGGCAGGAGACCCTGGCGCAGTCAGCAGCAGCAGCACAGAGTATAACAACTCATTCGCAGCAGACAGAACAGGGGCGTCAGCAGCTGTCAGTTCAAACAGGGGTGCAAACGCAGGCGACTGCAGCGTGAACAGCTGCTGCAGCTCGGATACCAATTGCGAAAAAATGTCCGAGGCTGAATTCTCGTTGCCTTTAAATTTTGCAGTTTTGTCACCCAGAACTTTTGTTGCTGCTGTCTTGGCACACTGAACGTCGAAAGAATCCCTGCGCAACCTCTGCAAAAGTACGGCTGCCGCAGTGGACGCCTCAGACTCTCCCGAAGCCAAATGCGGAGTCGATGGCGTAGCCGCATTCAGCGCCCCAACATCATCAAAAATGGTTGCTAGTTTCCGCGCTCTAGCGCGTGTGCGTGGTCCAATCGGAGTCTCCATAGTAAAAATGACGGCAAGATGGGGTCGCGGGCTAACGGAGCGACAGTAGTAAGCATTACGCAGCGGCCAATCCTGCAGAAGTCTCAGCGGTAAAAACAACATCAAACAGGTCATGAGCCGATTGGCTAAAAGTGGTTGCGACCCACAATACGCGGAATGCCCTCTCCACCGGCCAGGTGAAACGTAAAAAGAAGCCATAATAAGCGACGATACTGCTGCCGAAAAATGTGCCATAATCTGATCTCCACTTCAAAAAGAGGCCATACCGCGGAAAGACGAACTACTGCCTAAGGGGGCGCCCACCCCATCTCTGTGTCAAAACTTAGCCAAACATGGCAACAGCTAGGCGCTGTGCCATCAGAATTACTAGGGAAGTGGTGACGCGCATAACCTGCGAGAACAGGTGTTCCGCTCGGGTAAAACAAACTGGCTAAGCTCCCATAATCAGTCCGGCCGAGTGCTTTTATCATGCATCTCGGAAACCCGGATAATACGAAGTGATGACTGACAGTACAGTACTACTGTACTGTCATCCTAGCTACTAGCGGAGTCACGGTTCCGATCAGAGACAGGTCAGGCTAGGGGCTATCAGAGCCCATAATAATAACCCTGAACCTAAAGTCCAGCAAATAGTACTTGACACCTCTAGTGATCTTATCTGAGAGAATGTGTGATGTCTCAAATAATGGTTGCCCTTCTTCGGTGATCATCTGTGGTAGAGGCAAAGTGTCTATTGGGCGCACCTTACGGTGGGTTTACCCACCGTAAGAGACATTCGAAAATCGCATGTTAGAGCTAGCATATTGTTCCAACTTGGGCAAACCCATGCTTTTCGACACACCTTGGGGGTTATATTAGTGCGTGGACTTGAAAAAAGTACTTTACATATTGTATAGATGCGTCTAATATGCGTGCTAATACCAAGGGGTCAAGCGAAAAAACACCTCAAATCCTTACGGTGAGTTACCCAATTATTGCATCTTTGGGTAGAATTTGAACATGCCCATCACATTCGGAATGTACCTATCACAATATTTTCATGAACTATGGCCCATAACAAATGTTCCTTATACTTGGCGCCATTCGATATATCGAATATATCACTCTACACAAGTAACTTAAGAAAAAGAAAAAAAAACCTTTGCAATTTCAATGTTTTCCCATACTTAAGGGCAAAAATGACGATACCGTATTTTGTCTATACGGGGATATATATGCATGTTTCTCGCGAAGTATTGACTCAAGGTGGTAAAATATATATCAAACTTCACGAAATACACCCATGCGCACATTAGCATCGTGGATGAAACGTAGAAATCGGGCCACGTTTGTGTGCATTTTGCTGGAATTGGCATTGTGACATGTTCGTACTGTCACGTGTCATTTCCGGTATGTCATCTTCGGTGACTCTGCTTGTGTCAGTCTGACTATTTATTCCCGTATGTTGTCAATTAGTGAGTTCGTTCTATCTCGCCGGGAGCGTTCTCCCCGTGGCTGCTGTACTGTTTCCAACAGGTTATGGACCCACTTTACGCTTGCGTATTGTCATTTTTAGCGTAAATTTATTTCGTATTCGCTCTGTCTTTATTTTGAGCTTCGCCATCTTTCTCGCGGCCTACGGAATTTGATTTTCGCTTTCGCTTGGACGGACGGTCCGGCAGTTACGGGAATCTACGGCAAGTGTGGTATCGGCATTTTTATTCGCGCGTTCGCTTTCTTCGACGGATCATTTTTTCCGCGATGGCTCTCGTAGATGTTTTGTCCGATGGAGAGCTTCATGCTCTGTTGTTATCGTGTGACGAGAAATTAGAGAAGGTTTCTATTTCGAAACGCGCTCAGCTCATTTCTTTGTGCCAAGCCCAAGCTAGGGCGCTCGTTCATTTTCGAAGTGCTTCTCAGATATTACCGCAGCCTCTAGCGACTTTCGAGCCGGTTATTTTGAATCTCATTGTCTCAAGGGACGCAGCAGTTGGTGGTGTTGCGTCCGATTCTTCTTTGATTCCGGCCGTAACTTTCTGTGAAAAGGGCGTTGGCAATGGGTACGCGATTTTGGACACCCAATCCGTTTCGTCTCATGGGGAGACAGACTTTCGCCCCCCCCATAAAATGGGGGTGACTGTCTCTTCCTGTGTCACCCCTCGCCGTGTAGTGTCACTTGCATCTTGCCTGCCGTCAGTTCCGTCCGATAATAAAACACCTAAGTTATTTTATTATCTCATCTTAGACTGTGATATGCTGAGTGGCCTCTGCCTCCCACTCGTTGTTTCTTGCCGGGTTGGCCTATATATATATCCACCCTTTGTATATATGTATTTCGTCCTTCCCGTCAGGTTATGGGCTTGACCACTTGGTAGTGGTCGCTCATCATTCTCGCCTTCTCTGATCCCGCGACCACCTTGCTTGCGGTCACAACGTCGCCCCTCGCGTCGTTGATCTTCATTTGAGCACCCTTGTCCTCTACACCTCCATCTTGACCCCGTGTGCCTCATCGACACCGGGAATTTCGTCGAGCACCCTGTCCTCGACCCAACATCTACGCGAGCACCTTTGTCCTCGACGATTTTACTTTGCGCTCTGGCCAGCAGCACCTCAACTGCAGCACAATTGGCTTGTCGCACGACGTTTTTGACGTCACCACCGTTTTCCCCGCGAAAATCTACCCCGATTTGACCCTTCCATCGCTGGATTCGGTTGATTTTTCAAAAAGTTATCTCTCCACTTGGGAACCCTATCTTTTGGTCCGCAGAATTCTGCAGCCTGCTGTCGGCCATGTTTGTTGAGCTCCAACGTGCTCGCATGGCCGCTGTTCGGGATGCCCTTGCGTCCCTTCGGGCGCATCGGCAGCTTTTTACCGCGGATTGTGGTCTGGTGGTGTCTGGTGGTGCTTATGCACCAGACACCAAAGTCGAGTCCATCGAACCCATCGTCGACATGAGCTTTGACCACTACGAGCTCACCCCGCAGCATCCTCCACTCTCCCCTCCACCCTGCGTGCCCCTTGGCCACTGCCTGGTGGTGTTTGGTGGTGCTGCAGCCATCATCCCGCCGCTTTTCCTCTCTGCTTTCGCGCTTGTGTGCGGCAGAGTGGAGGCACACCTCATCTTCCACCTTCGCCTCTCTCAGAGTGCCCGCGTCACCGCACGCGCTCTGGTGGTGCCGCCCACCCTCGCCCCGCACCGCGTGGGCGTTGGTTGACCGCATCTTGGCGGCGCTCGACTTCATCCACCATCGAGAGCTACGCCGCCATCCACCCTCGACCGCTGGAGCCTAGGATTGCCGGCTGGCCTGCGGGAGTAGCTTATCCCCGCAGCACATGCATGGGCGTAAGCCCCTAGAGCACGCATCTAGAGACCAACGCAGGCGAAGCCACACTAGTTGGGTTGAAAAAGACCCCTTTGGGTCTCACAAGATGTATGTTTCCTTAGGGTTTTGCCTTTGTGCTTGCCGTAGGATGTTAGGCCTGGCCTGGCAAGTTGGCATCGTGGCACCTCACACCTTCAGGGTGAGGTGGTGTCATGGGGAGACAGACTTTCGCCCCCCCATAAAATGGGGGTGATTGTCTCTTCCTGTGTCACCCCTCGCCGTGTAGTGTCACTTGCATCTTGCCTGCCGTCAGTTCCGTCCGATAATAAAACACCTAAGTTATTTTATTATCTCATCTTAGACTGTGATATGCTGAGTGGCCTCTGCCTCCCACTCGTTGTTTCTTGCCGGGTTGGCCTATATATATATCCACCCTTTGTATATATGTATTTCGTCCTTCCCGTCATCGTCACAGATCACGACCACCAGACCCGCGACTGGCTCCTCCAGTACGCGTAGGCTCATAACCCCTTAAAAATGGGCATTTGTGCTTGACGCGTGGTCGGCGTGGCAGGCTTGGTCAGGCATGACTCGACCCCCCCCCTTGTGCGATTTGACTTTATAGTCGTCATTGGTATACATCCTGCATATTCTGATTTCGTGGCAGCCGCATGTAAGCAAGATCCGTGTGGGTAGGGGGTACATTTCGAAAAGTGTGTTCGAAATCGCAAAAAAGTGCCCCTTAATTTATGAGCATGACTATCGTATCTCATATGACATATCTGAATAAACGATAGCAGGACAATTTACACTTTTAATATAAACCTTCAGTGATTCCTAAATACTGTGTATAGAGTACCCTTTTACTATATATATGACTGCCAAATTCAAGAACGTGCGTATTTATTTTGTATTAAGGGTAGCGGGGTGCCGGAAGGCTTCAAAACATTTTCTGGAATTAAAGTTGATAGCAAATCCCATATTTAATCGATAAATAAAATAATTACTTTCAAAAATTCCTAGAGGCGAAATTTGCAACATGACCCCCTATTTTTATTGGCTAGGGTCCAAGAATGGGGTGTCGACGTGGTATCAAAAAAATCTGAGGCGATTCTATCGAACCAATTTCGAGATCTATTTTTTGTAGAATAAAAACAAGCAGATTAAGTATATACAATTGCCATAAAAATTATATCTCGAAAATGATTCGATAGAATCGCCTCAGATTTTTTTGATACCACGTGGACACCCCATTCTTGGACCCTAGCCAATAAAAATAGGGGGTCATGTTGCAAAATTCTGCGCTATAATTTTCAACAGGTGGCATCTTTACAATGTAATTTTAATTCTGCTAAGTATGGAAATTGTAATCAGTATTTTTTAATTCGTGGGAAGCTGGCACCCTACCCTTAATATGACACGTCAGGTCTCAAAATCGGCTCCCATATATATAAATGGACATCTAATTCATTATTTCATATAAATGATTATATGAAATCGTATTTTTGCTTGTGTCAGCGTATATTTACTATGTTATATCTTGTTCTCGTTGTCTAACTTGTCAGCTTGTCTTATTGGATATGGGAATTGTAATGAACTCTACTGTAGCGAACAAGTGGACACAACACTCTGATGCATCCGACAGCGACACCACAGACCGAGACCACAGAATTTAGCTCATTAAAATATCTGAATATAAAACAATAGCAGGACAATTTACACTTTTAATACAAACCCCAAGTGATTCCTAATACTATAAATACTTTGTATAGAGTACCCTTTTAATTTATATATAACTGCCAAATTCAAGAACGTGCGTATTTTTTTTGTATCATATGACACGTCAGGTCTCAAAATCGGCTCCCATACGTATAAATGGACATCTAATTCATTATTTCATATAAATGACTATAAGAAATCGTATTTTTGCTTGTGTCAGCGTATATTTACTATGTTATATCTT
>LGRX02013324.1:0-33023 GCA_001247695.2 Cymbomonas tetramitiformis | reverse complement strand
CCCAAGCCGCGTTTTGACTGGTCCTGGGCAGAGCAGTGGGCATCCCAAGCCGCGTTTTGACTGGTCCTGGGCAGAGCAGTGGGCATCCCAAGCCGCATTTTGACTGGTGCATGACTGGAGCCATGGCAGCACATCACTCAGTGCCCGCTGAAGGCATGGTGAGGGATCAGTTGCGCGATGGAGCCATGGCAGCACATCACTCAGTGCCCGCTGAAGGCATGGTGAGGGATCAGTTGCGCGATGGAGCCATGGCAGCACATCACTCAGTGCCAGCTGAAGGCATGGTGAGGATCAGTTGCTGACATGGAGCCATGGCAGCACATCACTCAGACCCGCTGAAGGCATGGTGAGGGATCAGTTGCGCGATGGAGCCATGGCAGCACATCAGTCAGTGCCCGCTGAAGGCATGGTGAGGGATCAGTTGCGCGATGGAGCCATGGCAGCACATCACTCAGTGCCCGCTGAAGGCATGGTGAGAGACGGTGCGCGATGAAGCCATGGCAGCACATCACTCAGTGTCTGCTAAAGGCATGGTGAGGGATCAGTTGCGCGATGGAGCCATGGCAGCACATCACTCAGTGCCCGCTGAAGGCATGGTGAGGGATCAGTTGCGCGATGGAGCCATGGCAGCACATCAGTCACTGCACTAGTATGGCAGATCATATGACTGCAAGCACCTTCGGGTCTTGCTCTTTTTTCTCGAGCCTCTCAGCCTGCTCCAGCCCTCGGCGGTATTCCTTGTTTGCTGGTTCCAACTTGATGCATGCACGGTAAGCCCTGGCTGCCGCCGCAAGCTGCATTACATTCCCAAGATAGTGCTTGCAGTTCAGTTCCATCTCTTTGGCAGTGCCTGTGAACCCTGGTCTTGGTTCGAGCTATTGAGAGCTCTGGGTCACTGCACCTTGACGCCTTTCCGACGCACAACGCCACATACCACACGTCACATCCAGGCACCACCTTCCCGATGCATACCATCACGAGGCACATCTCAAATTCAGTTACCGCCTCGTGGACGTGCACCGCTACGCACCATTCTTCATCCCTTGGGTGTGCTTCAACCCACTGTGTGCACTCCCAGCAAGGTGCAGGCATGCGGGATGGGAGCCGGCAACCTGATGGAGCTTCAAGTGAGCGAGAGCTTTACGAGCGCGCGGCTTGGCCCACGCCGGCTCCAGCTGAACCGCCCGGTCAGCGTCGTGCAGCGCCTGCGCGAACCTGCACAGGCAACCTCCTCTCGCCATACACGAAAGAGGTCAGCGACAACAGACTCCAGTTGCTCACCGTATATGGCTTGACCTTGCAATGCACGCGGCGAGGCCTTAGTCGAAGCCTAAGGGTTGTAACGCTGGGTGCAGTACTACCTAGTGACTCGTAGCACACGCGAACCCTAGTCGACAGAAGTTCCGACACCTTTCTAGCGAACCGAGAAGCCGGTGCAGACGTGTTCAACAGGTGAAAGACAAGTTCGCACCATCCCTTTTGGAGGTACACGGCGGAACGATTGCTCCACAATTTGGCGTCGCAGGGATGATGGTCTATCGCTTTCGTGTAGCGCAATAGCGCGACGTCGAAGTCGCCAAACTCGAAGGCGTCGTTCCCATGCTCCTTCTCGTTTTCACTCTCAAGAACTGTGAGGCAAAACACGAGGGAAGTCCTCATCGATTGGCTGAGGCAAAGCGACCTTGTCTTTATGCAAAGAAAATAAGTGTGTGCATGCCGTGCTGTGACTCTCATACGGCATTAAACTTGTATCTCCGCAGATCACTGGTACACAACAGCCGTCTGAAGCCGCGAACGACACCCTGGAAACGCGCGCAGTCGCATAGTACACGCTGAACCATATAACCAGGGCGCGGCAGGACTCCTCATCACGTGCGTTAAGGCGCAAGCGAAGGCAGACCCGCACCAGCGTGCTTATCCGGCGGACACCCGCACTTAGTGCAGTGGGTGATTGTAGGATCGTTATCAGGATGGCGCCGCCCGGTACAGTTCCCTGGTGAGAGCTGCCCCAAAATACCCAACAAGCAAGCGTTCAAGGTTGCTTGTGTACTTATTCGAACGGCAAGTCGCGCCTGGCACCAGACAATTAGCTCTGGACAAAGATATCATGCATTCACTCCAACGCCAAGTTAGGTGCCGAGCGTCTGATACCACAGGTCGCACCCGCATACGCGTACGAAAGAAGCACAGCGAGAGATCGCACAGTATGCTTCAGGTATATAGGGAACGTTAGGCACATTTACGACAAAAACATAGCGCGCGCTAAAGTGAGAAGCGAGACTTGAATCACCGTGTATTCCTTGGTGGCCTTCAGATATGCGTCACAATCGCACTGCGTTCATACATCAAGCGAGCCAGCTCGTGAGAATTTTAAAAGGAGAAAAAGGCTGCAGGACCAAGCTCGTTATCGCCAAAGAAAGTATCGGGAGGCCTGAGCGTCAGTCTTCTCTTGGTCTCGGATATCGTCCCGTCAGCTACGTATGGGGAGAAAAGGACTATGGTGCCATGTAAGGCTGTCCGCACACCTGTAAGCAGCGGCCGCGCACGACGCCAAAGAGGTCGCGATTAGTGAACGGATCGTCAAGATGCTTCGCAACCTTTGACCGTTGTATATTATCACTTGAAAACGAATCAGCCTTGTTCGCGGCGTCTTTAAGGCCTTTGTCCATCGTCTTATTCGTAGTGCGATTGGTAACAGCGCGATGCCTTTGGGTGGGATGTAGGTGCACGTTTTCACCTTGTCACCCTAAGTTTTATATAGTGTTAGTGTTGACGTTCATGCTTTTGCTCCGATTTCCAGTTTCCGCACAACCTTAATTGATCATCCTATAGGAGATCATGCCCACGTCTCTTGCAAGTCTTTAGAAAGCTGTTCAGGTTGAACTATTAGTCACTCGTTCGGGCGACCAGTATAGCGAACAGCCTCAAGCGGATTCGGTGTCACACAATCGTCTTACCTATGAAAAATGAGCGTTATTTAGTTTTACGGATCTCTTAGGCGTGATAATCCAATCTGTTTCAAGGGATAACTGTTACTGTAAAGTGTGTCAGTGTCACTCTAATCGATTTATTAGAAAGTTGCGACCCTGTAGAGTCCTGAGACAACGGTCGCATCTCGATCATGATCTACCGTGGCGCTGTTGATCGCCGACTTTCCTTCCGTCATCAGTGATGACCGTCATTCAGGAGACGGATCGTCCGATCTCACTCCTCGGATCGCGAAAATGAAGAATCGCGAAGTGGCGGTTCACCTCCAGCTTCGTAGTCCAAGTGTCGCAGAGTGTCGCTCTTAAGTCGGAAATTGGTGAAAATACTTCACTTTTCCTACCTGCTGACGATTGCTGCGTCTTTCTTCTCCGTTTCCTAACGCAAGTTTTCTTCTTACAATCATGGTTTCCGCAGCAATCGCTACTAGTTCTGATTTGCGGAGGGCGACCCGCGCCTCCCGCAGCGCACGGCCCCGTCTGCTTGATGAGAATTCCGTGCCCAACGTTATGTCGTCCGCGTTTAATGCAGCGACCGCGGCTCTGCGGGTCTCCCCTCCGCGGGAGGAGCCCGCAATCTTTCGCTCGTTGGGTCTTAATGAATCTGAAGACGGTGACGAGGTGGTCGACGCGGGGGAAAGGTGGTCCCGAGAGAATGTTGAAACGCCGGAGTCGCCGTCCGGACCGTCCTTGTTGCAGGAATTGTCGTTTGGCGACCAAGCTGCCCCTGGACGCGCTGACTCTCCTCCTCCGGCAAGAAATGTGCTGCAGAGAACGTCCTTGGCGGAGGATGTTGCGGGGGGGGCCAGCCTCCCTCTCCGTCCGCAGGCGTCCCGCGATGAAGTCCACCACGCGACGGAGGAAAGGCTGACTATTCCCGACCTGACGGTGAACGCCTTTACTGGACTTAACTTCTTCGTGCTGCCTAGCAAGGAATTACTTCTGAACCCCTCAATCTTTAAGACCGAGCACCTTCGGAAGATCTGTGCCAAGGTCCCTGGTCTGGAGGTGTCGAACAACCAGTCCAGAGCAACTATGGTTCGGAATTTGGAGAGCTTCCGCGAGGTGCTGGAGAGGTCACGTACGCCCCCGACGGGGGATATGGCTACACCTGTGACTTTGACCCCGCGTACTGATCTGAACGCGGGGGGGCCGGTCCCCCCGCCAATGGGGGACGTCCCGACTGACTTGGTGTCCCGGGAATCGGGACACCAAACGCCTCCAGTTGTCCCGGTCACCGAGGGCACGGGCCCCCGACGGCCCCCGTCCCCGTTGTACGTCCGGCCGGGAGCCGCGCAGAACCCGACGTACCCGCCGGGGTTCGGCCCGCACACGGACCCGAATGCGGAGCAAGGTCTTTTCTCTGGCCTCGACCCCCCCGCAAGCCAAGCACAAGAACCTCTGCAACCAGCCCAGGTAGCTAGCCCGAGCGCTCCTGCTTGCCCTCTCCTTTTCCTTTAGAAATTTGAATTCGTTTCGGTTTAATTTGCTAGGGCCTTCTCCTTCCCTGTAGTTTTATACAAACTTAATCAGCCTGTTCAACCCGTTTCACTAGTTAGAAATTCTTCCCCTCTTTTAGAATAGTCCGGTCCCCGTCCTCGTGTCACAAAGAGTAATTAGTTAGGGCCCTTGCAGTAATCTAGGAGCGCAGTGCCTGGGCTTGTGGGCGCTTCCTAGGTGGTGAAATTTGGTTCTTGTAAACTTTTATGCTGCTGTTTGTAGCCTGCCAATTTAAAAAGTTTTGACTTGCTTTAAAAAGTTTGAACTTAAAATGCTGCTTGTGTCCCGTGGGGACAACAAGAACTTGGTTATCCTCACACTGAGTGAGGCTCTTCTTGGAAGAGTATGTACCCCGTGGGGGTTTTTTGTTGTCTGAAATCCTCAATCTGTGAGGTGTCTCCTCTTGGAGGGACATTGTACCCCGTGGGGGTTGTTTATGTGGACAATTGGTTCCAAAATATCTGGTCGGATGTAAGCTCCTGGTTATGGGCCTTCTTGACAAAAATTGGTTGATATTGCAGGCTCGGGAGGCTGATGATGAAGTGGTGCTCACAAGAACTCTGACTGCCCCAACGGTGGGAGATGATTGTGCCATTTGCCTAGCCAGCCTGCTAGGAGAGATGCCGTGTGTGTCAACTGCATGCAATCACCACTATCATGTAGCCTGTTTCGATGGCCTGAATGAAATGTACCATTTGACCAGCTTGGTCCAGCCAGCAGCAATACATGCTGTTTTCACCATGACCTATAGAAAAGTAGTCAGATGTCCATTGTGTAGATCTGTGCTGATTGTGGATGAACTCCCATATGGGGAGGACAGATTCACATATCTGTGGTAGATATAGTTGTATTATTTTTCTGAGGGCAGTCTTGCATGAGAGTTGTAATTTCCTGATTGTTGCATTGTTTCAAAAATTTGGCATTGATTGTTGTGATTAGGATCGAAATTGTTTGCTGTTATTATGATGATAAATAATTGCTGCAATTGAGATGAATGCTATTTGAAAATATGAATTTGTTTATATTGAAAATATGAATTTGTTTATATTGAAAATATGAATTTGTTATATTACAACTTGAATTGCTGTGAGGATTGCTGAAAATAGGATTGAAATTATTGCTGTTATCATGATGATGAAGTTGCTCTAATTATGACGAAATAGTTCCTGTAATGTTGGACAATAAGTACTGCATTTATGATGACTATGATTGCTTTGTTCGATGTGAGGATAGGTATGAAAATTTCTTTGATCCGATCGATGAAAAAATTGCATGCTCGTGACAAGCTGATGCTGGAATTAATGATTAGGGAGGGTGATGTGATTGCCTCAGATTATGACCCCTTATGATTATTGCATTACGTGCATTGTCAGAGTGGGGGCGAGAAGATGTTACTGTTGTAACACATTATTATGCATGTTTGTATCGAGGCAAAGGACGATATGTGAGTGTTTCCTCAACCTCAAGTAAATGAAGATGGATGGTGGCATGAGGGAGCAGGCTCCTTTGGGATTGGCATCATCGGTGACGCCGGGATTCGACATTCAGGCGTACGTGGACTCAGTGCTCCAAAGATCCATGCAAGAGGAGACCAAGGGGGTCTCCAACTGGTTGAAAGCACACCGATTGAGAAGCGAGCTGTTGGACTGGTGCCTGACCCCGGGGAAATCGGTGCCGGAGATACCGAAGCTGATGCGAAAGGTGGCAGCTGCTTTTGGTTTGCCGGGAGCTAGTTCGAGGGAGCCGGAGACTCCTCAGTCCTTGTATTCCCTTGCCACTCTCATCGAGAGGGAGTTGGCAGGAGGTACTAGGGATGCGTCCTTGCCGGACAATCACATTGCCCTGTTTGCACATCAACAAATAAGGGCTACAGTTCCAGAGTGTGAGAAGGATGATGCGCACGAGTCAGAATTGCAGATGTTCATTAAAACCCAATCCAAGAAGGCCTCGTTATCAGGAGCCACTAAGCATGTTACTGCAAAACCGGGAGCCCCTGCAGATGGTAATGCCAAATGCCCAAAATGCCAGGGGTCACATATGCTGCGGGACTGCAAGTCCCCTTATGCGTTGAACAAGGATGGATCCATCAATGTGACTTGGGTGGACAAACGAAATAAGAATGACAATAGGAATAACCAAAACCAGTTGCCTCAGTTGCCACCACCTCCTCAGAGGGAGCCTGTTTAGAAATCGTCAAAAGTTGCCAGAATGCTGGTCTGTATAATATGTATATAGTGTATCAATATTTGGGAGCGGGCCAGGATGCCTGTCTTACCTTGTAACATCAGATTCCAGGTTTAAATACCAAATTGAAATGCATTGTTGTATGTGATATGGATTTGCTTGATAAGTTAATTTTGCATTTTTGTGAATTTGCTCTACGTTAGATTTTCGAAATGTCGATTTGGCTGATTTTGCTCTACGTTAGATTTTCAGATTTCAAATTCGGGATGCTGGATTTTTCGATTTTGGATTTGGTATTTTTTGCTCTACGTTAGATTTCGAAATTTCGATTTGGCTGATTTTGCTCTACGTTAGATTTTCAGTCTTCAGTCTTCGGGATGCTGGATTTTCGAATTTTGGATTTGTTTTTTGCTCTACGTTAGATTTTCGAAATTTCGATTTCGCTGATTTTGCTCTACGTTAAATTTTCAGATTTCAGCCTTCGGGATCCTGGATTTCGATAATTGGATTTGTTTTTTTTGCTCTACGTTAGATTTCGGGATCAGCTTCGGAACACTGGATTTCGGACTTTGGGATGCATATCTCAAGTTGGAGTGCTTCGCGGATACAGGCAATTAATGCCAATTACCTTGCCTGCACGGACCACCTGGTCCCGTCCGTCATAGAAGCCTCCCTTTAACATGGGGATGCTGGACGGTTAGAGTACTGACCACTACGGGTGGGTTACTCTACACGAGTAGCACACCGGAAGTGGCCAGGCTCGAAAATCGTCCATCCCTTTCCACAAGATTGGGGCCCGGTAGAGACGGGGGTGCGATTTTCGAGGAGCATTTCTCCTGAAAGGAAGAGTGCTCTGGTGTGGTTGTTGTCTCGAACAGGGACACGAGCCAAACTCAGCCCCACGGAAGGGATTGCTTTTCTTCGATGGTGCATGCCGCTTTAACGCGTCGCCGGTTTTGAGGCAAGCCTCGTTCGGGGTGGCACTCTGCTCAGAACAAGGTCAACATTGGACCCGGGACTACGGGCGCCTTGGATCCAAGACGAATAATTATGCAGAATTCGTGGGGGCCGTGATTGCAATCCAAAGAGCAATAGAATGGAACTTGACCACAGCAACAATTGTTGGGGACTCGGAGCTGGTGGTGTCAGCATTCTCGGGCTCCCGTAACGTTATCGCAAAAGACTTGGAGAGACTACTTATCGTTGGGAAAGCTCACATGGCCTTGCGCCCGGATTGTGTTTTCAATTTCAAGCATGTGGCACGGGACCACAATAAACTGGCTGACAGCCTGGCCAACTTCGCACTGGATTCTGGCATGCCGGCTACGACAAGTGTGAGAGACCCGCTTGCATTTATTACCATGGCAGTAAAAGGATTCGACAGTGCCCGGGAAGTGATGGGCAGGCAACAGTCCTTAGGGCCATGTGAAGCCCAAGGGCGGGACACCTTGGCCCCTTCAGTAATTGATGCCCTCAGTGGTAATTTGGTCCCGGACCCCCTTTCCGCACCAGCTAGGGATCCGGGGGAGTTCCGGGTGGGAACTATCCATGAGTGTACCCAGTTCTGGGACACGGTGGTAACATCATCAGAGATGGGATTGCTGGTCAAAGAATGGGCAAAAAATGGAGTCTCCATCTTGGACTTCTTCCAACACTTTTCAGGCACTTACGAAGGGGCTCGTTTCGACTCAAGAACACCCCCGAGGATGCAGTTCAAGAATCATGCGATCCCAGATCATTTGATCCCCTGGATCTTTGGGAAGATACAGGACGAGCTCAGGTGGGGAGCGATAAGAGTCTGGGGCAAAGAAGGGGAATGCTCTCCCCCGCATCTTGTTATGCCGGTAGGAGTGGAGCCAGCCAAACCAAGAAAGATCAACGATGCAAGATTCCTTAACCTTTGGTGTAAGGATATTCCGTTTACCTACGAGTCGGTGACAATGCTTCCACAAATCTTAGAGGTGGGGGATCCGGCATTTATTATGGACCAAGCGAACGGATTCTTCCATGTGAGGCTTACAGAAGAGTCGCAACAGTACATGGGTTTCCTGTGGGATGGTGTTTATTACGTCTATACAGTTCTCAATTTTGGATGGAAGCTAGCGCCGGTCATTTATAGCGCCTTCGCGGGAGAATTCGCGGGATTCATCCGGCGGCTAGGGATACCATATTTATACTACATTGATGATAATGCCGGGGGGCCGGCCCCAGTGGGAGCTTCAACTCTTACGAAACATGAAAGAGCCAAAATCTCGGTGTTCGTTGTCTCGTCATGCATGACGGCGGCAGGATATTTTATTCATCTGGAGAAGACGGAGTTCATTCCGTCCTTGACCATCACCTGGCTAGGCATTGGTATTGACCTTGCGAAGCAGGAATTCTTCATCCCGCAGAAAAAATGGGATAAGTTCTTGAGCCTGGCAACGGACCTGCGAGCTTCGTCAAGTATTTCGGCCAGAGACCTGGAAAGAGTGGCAGGAAAGTTGGTTTCAATGTCAATCGCAGCCCCGGGCATCCTTATTGCATGCAGGAAGCTGTATGCCTTCTTGGCAAAGAGGCACGAATTCTGCAGAAAAAGTTTTTTCCTGAACAGTAAGCAGATGAGGCATTTCAAACTCTTCTTGGGTCAACTCTTCCAGCCGTCGCTGATTAAGGTGTCCGCATTTAGGAAGCAGGCCCACTGCTCGATACTCGTGGATACAAACGTCGATGGTACAAAAGTCACGGCATCAATCAAAGCAGGGGAATTCCAAGATGAAATTTCGTGTTATCGAGATTTGAGAACCTGCTCGTCGGTGGATCAGTCAATTTTGATTTCTGAAGCCTTGTTCAAAATCCCAGTAGAACGGGTCCCGCAACGCTGGGACATAATCTTGGATAAAAATATCTGGGATTCATCGAGAATCCTCTCGTCTAACCTGGGTGCGAAAGCATGCAAGGACTTGGCAGAAAAGCTCTATAGATTTGTCGCGGATAACAACTTGGAGCTGAAGGTGGTTTCCTTTTCAAGGGGACCTGATGGAACTATTGTAGTCCCGGATGAAGAGTCTCGTTATTCATTAATGCCACGGTTCTCTCCTCTGTTGAACATGATGTTTGGACGGCACAACATCGACTGCTTCGCAACAACGGCTAATGTTCGGGGATGTCCCAAAATGCGATTTTGCTCAAGGCTGCCAGAGAAAGAAGCTTGTGGCACCAATGTCTTTGCCTATCCACTAGCTGGACTGAACTGTTATGCTAATCCGCCTTTTGCATTAATGGGACCGTTCCTGATGTATCTTAGAGAACAGAAAGCGTCAGCCTCTGTGGTTGCTCCACAGTGGGATGGTTTCTCTCCAGATGGGTTCTGGTGGACTACGTACAATAAGCTGTGCAAACAAAAGTTCTGAATCGCTGAAGTAGGAGAGGTCTGTTTCCAACAACTTAGAAATGGAAGATGGTCAGAAGCAGGCCCACTCCCGTGGGCAGTCTGGATTTTTAGATTCGATTTTTCTTAGAAACACTTCGTATTACAAAAACACAAAATTCATGTGATATATTAATAAGCCTCCCATAGTAATCCGTTTACCCTGGAAAATAAATTGTTGAACGCCTGTAACTTTTGGGGAAGGGAAAATTTTGAGGTTAACAGGGTGGTGGCAAGAGCCTGTTGAGAAAATCCCCTGACTGGGCCGCCATACATCTAAGAACGAAGGAGCTTCAGGAAGCAAGGGCCAGGGATGTGTACCAATCGGCCAAACTCCGAAATTTGCGGGCCCTCGGGGAATTCCTGGCTTGCATGACCCCACCAGAATCATTGGATTCGTGTACAGCGCAACACATCTTATGGTATCTTATTTACTTGGAACAGTTCGGTAAGACTGACGTTCATTCGGCCACGTGCCCTCAACTGGGAAGATGTAGTTGCCCAGTCAGGCAAGCCGCAAGTTCGGTGAATTCCCTTATCGGCAGACTCTCTAGTGCCTTCCAGGATTTCGGAAGGGGCGGGTCGGACAACCCGTGCACAGGTAGGGTGGTTAAGGTCTATGAAACGATGACCAGGAATGAACAGTTGCAAGCAAGAATCACCCCAAATCAGGCAACACCACTTTTCAGTTGTACGATCGACAAGCTAGTGATTCACATGAACGCAGAGGCAGCTGGTTTTGCCTCGACACAAGATTGGATACTTTTGTTCATCACTCATAGATGTAAGGCAATGATCCTGATGGACTTATACGCTCTGAAGAGACCGGCGGAGCTGGGCGCCACAAGGGTGGAAGGGATCATAAGATTTCCCGATAACTCCGGTTTTCTCTTCAACTACCAGTGGGGGAAGACACTCCGTTCGGGCGATGAACACGTTTTCGGAATCAAAAGACTCCCTGATAAATCTAAATGCCCCATCTCGGCGTTGGAGGACTACCTCCAAGTGATGAAAAATTTGGGTCTGAACCTTGCACAAGGATTCTTGTTCAGACCAGTCAGGTCTGGCAAAGTGGAAAATAGTCCGATTTCCAGGAAGCAGATGAATTCAGACCTCAAATGCTGGTTGCAAAAAGCGGGGTTGTTCAATGGGGAAACATTCTTCAGCATTCGGACAGCGGGAGCAATTGAACTTTTCCTTGAAGGAACCGACCTGCAGCAGGTTATGGGACAGGCGTATTGGAAAACAGAGAGGATTGCTAGACATTATATGAAAGTGTGGCAAGTCTTGGGAATGTCATCCTCAAGGCAGGTAGAGAAAGTCTCGACGAAAGAATACATGGAGCTGAATGCGGCACAATCATTCGTGCGGGTATTTGTATGAGTAATTTGATTATTAATTTCTGTTGGCTCGAGTTTGAGAGTTGGGGTGAAAAGGCGTCAAGAGGCGGGGGTTGTGAGTGTTGGCGGAGAGGCGACGCTGGAGTGGTGCCTTGTTGCTTCGCCTTGCTTTCCGCTCTTTTTCTCGCCATTCCTACCCAACGGGAGCGGATCGGACAAGGTGACTGGACGGTCATCCGATTTACGGGGAATCCGCAGGATCAACAGTATCACTGTTGATCGCCGACTTTCCTTCCGTCATCAGTGATGACCGTCATTCAGGAGACGGATCGTCTGATCTCACTCCTCGGATCGCGAAAATGAAGAATCGCGAAGTGGCGGTTCACCTCCAGCTTCGTAGTCCAAGTGTCGCAGAGTGTCGCTCTTAAGTCGGAAATTGGTGAAAATACTTCACTTTTCCTACCTGCTGACGATTGCTGCGTCTTTCTTCTTCGTTTCCTAACGCAATTTTTCTTCCCTGCCCGCCCACCCTTAAAAATGGGTTCTCCAACTCAGGCTCCGATCTGACGCTGGAGTGGTGCCTTGTTGCTTCGCCTTACTTTCCGCTCTTTTTCTCGCCATTCCTACCCAACAGGGGCGGATCGGACAAGGTGACTGGGCGGTCATCCTATTTACGGGGAATCCGCAGGATCAACAGTATCACTGTTGATCGCCGACTTTCCTTCCGTCATCAGTGATGACCGTCATTCAGGAGACGGATCGTCCGATCTCACTCCCCGGATCGAGGAAATGAAGGATCGCGTAGTGGCTGTTCACCTCCAGCGCTTCGGAGTCCACGTGTCGCATGGTGTTGCGAATTAGTGAAAATACTTCACTTTCCCTACCTGCTGACGATTGCTGCGTCTTTCTCCTCCGTTTCCTAACACAATTTTTCTTTTGCAAACATGAGTTTGCCAGTTTTCTAATCAGCTACGGCTCTCAGAGCCCTAAGGCGGGTATCTGTCAAACCCGGCCGGTGCACTGTGTGTGGATTATAAAAATAAATACGACAAGTCCAGAAGTCCAAACCCCACTCGGTCCCACCCCAAAGGGTGCTATCCCGAGACTAAGAGTCATAAGACCCGAACGACATACAGACATAATCATCAGAAAATATCTGCTCTCTCAGGGCTGAAACCCCCAAAAGCTAAGGCACCGCACAAGCCGTGTCCGATGCTACCTGGCAATAACAGACCAGGACCCAAGAGAGCCTTCTACCCTAGGCCTAACATGCAGCAGGCATGAAGGTCACCCAGACCGGGGCCCCCATGGAGGATACTATTGCCTACTGCATGCAATTACAGGCGGCCTAAGGCAGGAGCAAGTCCATCTGCCGTCTACTGAGCCAACTGCCCCTCTGCGGGCTCTGCCTCCATGCCCCACTGGACACCCAGCTGCTCCAAGCACGCCACATCCTCCTTCTCCTGCTCTGTCAGCTCACCACCAGTAGCCGATGCGGCATCACCTGCAACAGGGCGGGCGGGCGGGACTCCACAGAAATCCACAGTTAACGGCAACTGTCAAAACCGTTCAGGCAGGGCCTCTTCAGGCCTCCGCTGATCAGATAACCTCAGTTTTCCGATCAGCTCCAGATGACTGTCATACTGACAATCATCCTCCGCTGACCAGAAAACTCTCAGTTTCGCAGCAATCGCTTCTAATTCTGATTTGCGGAGGGCGACGCGCGCCTCCCGCAGCGCACGGCGCTCGTCAGCCTGACGAGAATTCCGTACCCAACCAACGTGACGCCCGCGCCGAATGCAGCAACCTCGTCTCCGCGGTTCTCCCCTCCGCGGGAGGAGCCCGCAATCTTTCGCTCCTTGGGTCTTCATGAATCTGAAGACGGTGACGAGGTGGTTGACGCGGGGGAAAGGTGGTCGCGGGAGAATGTTGAAACGCCGGAGTCACCGTCCGGACCGTCCTTGTTACAAGAGTTGTCGTTTGGTGACCAGGCAGCTCCTGGGCGTACTGACTCTCCTCCTCCGGCGAGGAATGTGTTGCAGAGAACGTCCTTGGCGGAGGATGTTGCGGGGGGGGGCAGCCTTTCTCTCCGTCCGCAGGCGTCCCGTGATGAAATCCACCAGGTGACGGGAGAGAGGCCGACTATCCCCGATATGGCTGTGAACGCCTTTAACGGGCTGAACTTTTTCGTGTTGCCGAGCAAGGACCTCCTGCTGAACCCCTCAATCTTCAAGTCCGAACACCTTCGGAAAATCTGTGCCAAGGTCCCCGGTCTGGAAGTCACGAACAGCCAGTCCAGAGCCACTATGGTGAAGAATCTGGAAAGTTTCCGCGAGGTGCTCGAGAAGTCCCGTACGGGCCCCGACGGGGGATACGGCTCAACCTGTGGTGCTGACCCCGCGTGCTGATCTGAGCGCGGGGGGGCCGGTCCCCCCGCCAATGGGGGACGTCCCGACCGACTTGGTGTCCCGGGAATCGGGACAGCAAACCCCTCCCGTCGTCCCTGTTACCGAAGGCACGGGCCCCCGGCGGCCCCCGTCCCCGTTGCACGTCCGGCCGGGAGCCTCACAGACCCCGACGTACCCGCCGGCGGGGTTCGGCCCGTACGTGGACCCGAATGCGGCGCCAAGCCCGGAGCAAGGACTTTTCTCTGGTCTTAATCCTCCCGCAAGCCAAGTCCAAGAACCTCTTCAACCAGCCCAGGTAGCTAGCCCGAGCACTCCTGCTTGACCTCTCCTTTCCTTTAGAAGTTTGAATTCCCTTCGGTTAGTTTGCTAGGGCCTTCTTTCTTCCCGGTAGCTTGAAAAAACTTAATCAGCCTGTTCAACCCGTTTCACTAATTAGGAATTCCTTCCCCTCCTTTAAGAATAGTCCGGTCCCCGTCCTAGTCCCAAAGGGTAATTAGTTAGGGCCCTTGCAGTAATCTAGGAGCGCAGTACCCGTGCTTGTAGGCGCTACCTAGGTGGTGAATTTATGGTTCTTGTGAATTTCTATGCTTGCTGTTTGTGGCCTGCCAATTTTAAGTATTTGACTTGCTTTGGAAGTTTTGAATTTAAATGCTGCTTGTGTCCCGTGGGGACAACAAGAATTGATGGTATCCTCATACTGAGTGAGGCTCTTCTTGGAAGAGTATTACCCCGTGGGGGTTTTTTGTTGCTTGAAATCCTCAGACTGTGAGGTGTCTCCTCTTGGAGGGACTGTTTACCCCGTGGGGGTTGTTTATGTGAACAATTAGTTTCCAAAAATCTGGTCGGATGTAAGCTCCTGGTTACAAGCTTTCCTGGCACAAAATTGGTTGAAATTACAGGCTCAGGAGGCCGATGAGGAAGTGGTACTCACGAGGACACTGACTGCCCCAACGGTGGGAGACGACTGTGCAATCTGCTTAGCCAGCCTGCTGGGAGAAAGCATGCCATGTGTTTCAACTGCATGTAATCATCATTATCATGTAGCCTGCTTTGATGGCCTAGATGAGATGTATCATTTGACCAGCCTAGTCCAGCCGGCAGCAATCCATGCTGTATTCACCATGACTTATAGGAAAGTGGTTAGATGTCCGTTGTGTTGTAGGACCGTTCTGGTGGTGGATGAACTCCCATATGGGGAGGACAGATTCACATATCTGTGGTAGACATAGGTGTATGATTATGATGAGGGCAAGTTTGCATGAGGGTTGTAATTTCCTAATTGTGGCATGGTTTCAAATGATTTGGCATTAATTGTTGTGATTATGATGGAAATTGTTTGCTGTGATTATGGTGAAAATAATTGTTGTAATTGAGATGTAAATATTGCTATTTATTGTAAAAGATGAGTTTGTAAAGGATTACAAAATTTGAATTTGTTGTAAAAAGGACTGCTGAAAATATGATTAAAAATTAATTGTGTTACCATGATGACGGAATTGCTCTGATTATGACAAAATAGTTGCTGTGATGATGGACAATGATTACTGCAATTATGATGATTATGATTGCTTTATTTGATGTGAGGATAGATATGAAGAATTTCTGTGATCCGATCGATGAAAGATTGCATGCTTATGACAATCTGAAGTTGATAAATAATGATTAGGGAGGGTGTTGTGATTGCCTCATCAGATTATGGCCCCTTATGATTATTGCATTACGTGCATTATCAAAGTGGGGGCGAGAAGATGCTACTGCTGTAACGCATTGTTATGCGTGTTTGTATCAAGACAAAGGACGATATGTGAGTGTTTCCTCAACCTCAAGTAAATGAAGATGGATGGTGGTATGAGGGAGCAGGCTCCCTTGGGATTGGCATCATCGGTGACGCCGGGATTCGACATTCATTCAGGCATACGTGGACTCGGTACTCCAAAGATCCATGCAAGAGGAGACCAAGGGGGTCTCCAACTGGTTGAAAGCCCACCGATTGAGAAGCGAGCTATTGGAGTGGTGCCTGACCCCGGGGAAGGCGGTGCCGGAGATACCGAAGCTGATGCGGAAGGTGGCAGCTGCCTTTGGCTTGCCGGGAGCCAGTTCGAGGGAGCCGGAGACTCCTCAGTCCTTGTATTCCCTTGCCACTCTCATTGAGAGGGAGTTGGCAGGAGGTACTAGGGATGCGTCCTTGCCGGACAATCACATTGCCCTGTTTGCACATCAACAAATAAGGGCTACAGTTCCAGAGTGCGAGAAAGATGATGCGCACGAGTCAGAACTGCAGATGTTCATCAAAACTCAATCCAAGAAGGCCTCGTTATCGGGAGCCACTAAGCATATTACTGCAAAACCGGGAGCTCCTGCAGATGGTAATGCCAAATGCCCGAAATGCCAGGGGTCACATATGCTGCGGGACTGCAAGTCTCCTTATGCGTTGAACAAGGATGGATCCATCAATGTGACTTGGGTGGACAAACGAAATAAGCATGACAATAGGAATAACCAGAACCAGTTGGCTCAGCTGCCACCACCTCCTCAGCTAGGGAGCCTGCTTAAAACCGTCGAAGTTGCCAGAATTCTGGGCTGCATATTATGTAAATAGTGTATCAATAATTTGGGAGCGGGCCATGGTGCCTGTCTTACCGTGTAACATCAGATTCCGGGTTTAAATATCAAATTGAAATGCATAGTTGCATGTGGAATGGATTTACTTGATAAGTTGATTTTGCATTTTTGTGAATTTGCTCTACGTTAGATTTCGAAATTTTCGATTTGGCCGATTTTGCTCTACGTTAAATTTCAGATTTCAGTCTTCGGGATGCTGGATTTCGAATTTTGGATTTTGTTTTTTTTTGCTCTACGTTAGATTTCGTATGTCAGTTAAGTATCGAATGGAAATGCGTTGTTTCTTGTGGAATGAATTTACTTGAAAAATTGATTTGCATTTTTTGTGAATTTGCTCTGCGTTAGATTTCGAAATTTCGATTTGGCTGATTTTGCTCCACGTTAGATTTCAGATTTCAGCCTTCGGGAGGCTGGATTCGAATTTTGGATTTTTGTTTTTTTGCTCTACGTTAGATTTCGTGGGTCAGCTTCGGAACACTGGATTTCGGACTTTGGGATGCATATCTCAAATTGGAGTGCTTCGCGAATGCAGGCAATTAATGCCAATTAACTTGCCTGCACGGACCACCTGGTGCCCGTCCGTCATAGAAGCCTCCCTTTTAACATGGGAATGCTGGACGGTTAGAGTACTGACCGCAACGGGTGGGTTACTCTACACGAGTAACACGCCGGAAGTGGCCAGGCTCGAAAATCGTCCATCCCTTTCCACAAGATTGGGGCCCGGTAGAGACCGGGGTGCGATTTTCGAGGAGCAATTCTTCTAAAATTAAGAGTGCTCTGGTGTGGTTGTTGTCTCGAACAGGGACACGAGCCAAACTCAGCCCCACGAAAGGGATTGCTTTTCTTCGATGGTGCATGCCGCTTTAACGCGTCGCCGGATTTGAGGCAAGCCTCGTTCGGGATAGCACTCTGCTCAGAACAAGGTCAACGGTGGACTCGGGACTACGGGCGCCTTGGATCCAAGACGAATAATTATGCAGAATTCGTGGGTGCTGTGGTTGCAATCCAGAGAGCGATAGAATGAAACATGACCACAGCAACAATTGTTGGGGACTCGGAGCTAGTGGTGTCAGCATTTTCGGGCTCCCGTAACGTTATCGCAAAAGACTTGGAAAGACTACTGCCTATTATACGAAGGGTGGGTATACCCACCGTAAGAGGTGCTTACGGTGGGTATACCCACCCGAAGGGTTTCAATAATTACCGATGATTGGCTGCGAATCACGGCATGTCACCAGTGACCAACTTGTTCTAGACACTCCCGTGAATCTCTATGGAGCCTCCACATGCGCCAGAAATGACTTGATAACGGGCCAAACGAACCCAAATACCCAAACCCTAATATCATCGGAATGCACTGTGTATATAGTATATTTGGTGTGCATAGTACCTGATTTTGAATGTGCAAGTGTCGGAGGTCTGCGAGGTGGCAGCACATATTGTACCAAAAAGTACGTCGGTTATATACCAAAATCAAAGTACATATCGAAAAAATAAGTATATTGATGTTATACCAAGCTGCAGAAGTCTGCAAATAGAGTTGAATGGGTATACCCACCGTAAGCGAAGTTTTCTACCCACCGTTATTTCCCCAACTTCTAGGTTGTGTAATGTGCCCAAAACTTATCGGAGTCGTGTAAATTAAGTTTTCCGTCCTTTAATCAACCTCTTGGGTCACAGAAAATCCATATGTTTAACCCCTCCAACCTACTTGTGCGGTCGGTACGAGCTTGCAAAGTTTGGCGTTACGGTGGGTATACCCACCGTAAAATTTTTAGAATAGGCACTACAGTAAACACTCAGTATTAAGGAATTCACCGTTAAGGAATCAGCCAAGCGTTTGGGGGTCACGATTTTAGTGATTTGGCTGGCTGGACCAAAAAGAATAAGGAAGAGGTCCGAAATAAGGAAGGCCGTCGCTGGTTGGCATGCTTTCGGCAATCTTAAAATAAGGAATTGACGCTGGCATAGCTTGACGCGGTGCACATGGCTTTAGGCTAATTATTGCACATGGCATTAGGCAATTGCAGGCAGTTCTTCGTAGTGAGACTGTGATAGTATGCCGTCCTTCATGTCCGTGTGAAGCTCTCTAAGCTGTTGCCTACTCGCTGGGTCCATTTTATCGCTTCGAAAAATCAGCACACAGTTTTCTCGAAAATTTCAGTTTGTAAGGCTGGGGGAGATAACGAATGGCGCTGGCTGGCTCATGAATCGCGTTCCTTCTAATGAACGAATTCATTAGCAACGTCGGCCTGGCGGGGGTCACGATTTTAGTTGGAGCCAGATCTCTGTTTCATTAAATATGAGTGTTTACTGTACTTATCATTGGGAAAGCTCACATGGCCTTGCGCCCGGATTGTGTTTTCAATTTCAAGCATGTGGCACGGGACCACAATAAACTGGCTGGCAGCCTGGCCAACTTCGCACTGGATTCTGGCATGCCGGCAACGACAAGCGTGAGAGACCCGCTTGCGTTTATTACCATGGCGGTTAAAGGCTTCGACAGTGCTCGGGAAGTGATGGAGAGGCAACAGTCTTTAGTAGGGCCGCGTGAGGCCCAAGGGCAAGACACCTTGGCCCCTTCAGTAATTGATGCCCTCAGTGGGAATTTGGTCCCGGACCCCCTTTCCGCACCAGCTAGGGATCCGGGGGAGTTCCGGGTGGGAACTATCCATGAGTGTACCCAGTTCTGGGACACAGTGGTAACATCATCAGAGATGGGATTGCTGGTCAAAGAATGGGCAAAGAATGGAGCGTCTCCATCTCGGATTTCTTCCAACATTTTTCAGGCACTTACGAAGGGGCTCGTTTCGACTCAAAAACACCCCCGAGGATGCAGTTCAAGAATCATGCGATACCGGATCATTTGATCCCCTGGATCTCTGGAAAAATACAGGATGAGCTCAAATGGGGAGCGATAAGAGTCTGGGGCAAGGAAGGGGAGTGCTCTCCCCCGCATCTAGTTATGCCGGTAGGGGTGGAGCCAGCCAAACCAAGAAAGATCAACGATGCAAGATTCCTTAACCTTTGGTGTAAGGATATTCCGTTCACTTACGAGTCGGTGACAATGCTTCCACAAATCTTAGAGGTGGGGGATCCGGCATTTATTATGGACCAAGCGAACGGATTCTTCCATGTGAGGCTTACAGAGGAATCGCAACAGTACATGGGTTTCCTGTGGGAGGGCGTATATTACGTCTATACAGTTCTCAATTTTGGATGGAAGCTAGCGCCGGTCATTTATACAGTAGCGCCTTTGCGGGGGAATTCGCGGGATTCATCCTGCGGCTGGGGATACCATATTTATACTACATCGATGATAATGCCGGTGGACCGGCCCCAGTGGGAGCTTCGACTCTTACGAAACAGGAAAGAGCCGCAATCTCGCGGTGTTCGTTGTCTCATCATGCATGACGGCGGCGGCGGGGATATTTTATTCATCTGGAAAAGACGAAGTTCATTCCGTCCACGACCATCACCTGGCTAGGTATTGGCGTTGACCTTGCGAAGCAGGAATTCTTCATCCCGCAGAAAAAATGGGAGAAGTTCTTGAGCCTGGCAACGGACCTGCGAGCTTCGTCAAAAATTTCGGCCAGAGACCTGGAGAGGGTGGCAGGAAAGTTGGTTTCAATGTCAATTGCAGCCCCAGGTATCCTTATAGCATGCAGAAAGCTGTATGCCTTTCTGGCAAAAAGGCACGAATTCTGCAGAAAACGTTTTTTCCTGAACAATAAGCAGATGAGACATTTCAAACTCTACTTGAGTCAACTCTTCCAGCCGTCGTTGATTAAGGTGTCCGCATTCAGAAAGCAGGCCCACTGCTCGATACTTGTGGATACAAACGACGATTGTACAAAAGTCACGGCATCAATCAGAGCAGGGGAATTCCAAGATGAAATTTCGTGTTATCGTGATTTGAGAACCTGCTCGTCGGTGGATCAATCAGTTTTTATTTCAGAAGCCTTGTTCGAAATCCCAGTAAAACGGGTCCCGCAACGCTGGGACATAATCTTGGATAAAAATATCTGGGATTCATCGAGAGTCCTCTCGTCTAACCTGGGCACAAGAGCATGCAAGGACCTGGCAGAAAGGCTCTATAGATTTGTCGCGGATAACAACTTGGAACTGAAGGTGGTTTCCTTTTCAAGGGGACCGGATGGAGCGATTGTAGTCCCGGATGAAGAGTCTCATTATTCACTAATGCCACGGTTCTCTCCTCTGTTGAACATGATGTTTGGACGGCACAACATCGACTGCTTCGCAACAACGGCTAATGTTCGGGGATGCCCCAAAATGCCATTTTGCTCAAGGCTGCCAGAGAAAGAAGCTTGTGGCACCAATGTCTTTGCCTATCCACTAGCGGGACAGAACTGTTATGCTAATCCGCCTTTTGCATTAATGGGACCGTTCCAGATGTATCTAAGAGAACAGAAAGCGGCAGCCTCTGTGGTTGCTCCACAGTGGGATGGTTTCTCTCCAGATGGGTTCTGGTGGACTGCGTATAATAAACTGTGCAAACAGAAGTTCAGAATCGCTGAAGCAGAAGAAGTCTGTTTCCAACAACTTAGAAATGGAAGATGGTTAGAGGCAGGCCCACTCCCGTGGGCGGTCTGGATTTTTAGATTCGATTTTTCTTAAGAGTACTTCGTATTTCAAAAACAATAAATCATGTGATATATTAATAGCCTCCCAGAGTAATCCGTTTGTCTTGGAAAAATAAATTGTTCTGAGCACCGGTAACTTTCGGGGAAGGGGCACAATTTGGGTTGGCAGGGTGGTGGCAAGAGCCTGTTGAGAAAAGCCCCTGACTGGGGCGCCATACAGCTAAGAACGAAGGAGCTTCAAGAAGCAAGGGCCCGGGATGTGTACCAATCGGCCAAACTCCGGAATTTGCGGGCCCTAGGAGAATTCCTGGCTTGCGTGACCCCACCAGAATCACTGGATTCGTGTACAGCACAACACAACTTATGGTATCTTATTTACTTGGAACAGTTCGGTAAAACTAACGTGCATTCGGCCACGTGTCCTCAACTGGGAGGGTGTAGTTGCCCAGTCAGACAAGCCGCAAGTTCGGTGAATTCCCTTATCGGCAGACTTTCTAGTGCCTTCCAGGATTTCGGAAGGTGTGGGTCGGACAACCCGTGCACGGGTAGAGTGGTTAAGGTCTATGAAACAATGGCCAGGAACGAACAGTTGCAAGCAAGAATCACCCCAAATCAGGCAACACCACTATTCAGTTGTACGATCGACAAACTAGTGATTTACATGAACGCAGAGGCAGCTGGTTTTGCCTCGACACAAGATTGGATACTTTTGTTCATTACTCTTAGATGTAAGGCAATGATCCTGATGGACCTATACGCTCCGTGAAGAGACCGGCGGAGCTGGGCGCCACAAGGGTGGAAGGAATCATAAGATTCCCTGATAACTCCGGTTTTCTCTTCAACTACCAGTGGGGGAAGATACCCCGTTCGGGCGATGAACACGTTTTCGGAATCAAAAGACTCCCCGATAAATCTAAATGCCCCATCTCAGCGTTGGAAGACTACCTCCTAGTGATGAAAATTTTGGGTCTGAACCTTGCGCAAGGATTCCTGTTCAGGCCGGTCAGGTCTGGCAAAGTGGAGAATAGTCCAATTTTCAGGAAACATATGAATTCAGACCTCAAATGCTGGTTGCAAAAAGCAGGGCTGTTCAATGGGGAAACATTCTTCAGCATTCGGGACGGCAGGAGCAATTGAACTTTTCCTTGAAGGAGCCGACCTGCAACAGGTTATGGGACAGGCATATTGGAAAACAGAGAGGATTGCTAGACACGTTATATGAAAGTGTGGCAAGTCTTGGGAATGTCATCCTCAAGGAAGATAGAGAAAGTCTCGACGAAAGAATACATGGAGCTGAATGCGGCACAATCATTCGTGCGGGTATTTGTATGAATAATTTGATTATTAAATTCTGTTGGCTCGAGTTTGAGAGTTGGGGTGGAAAGGCGTCAAGAGGCGGGGTTTGTGAGTGTTGGCGGAGAGGCGACGCTGGAGTGGTGCCTGCCGGTGGTGTCGGAGCCACCCGCGCACTCCCCGCCCCCGTCGGTTGAGTCCGAAGAGGAGTGGACCGGCCCGCCGAACCCATTCTGCCCTCCTGTCACCCGCACGTTTGCCGATTTCATTCAGAGCACGGGGGTTGCATTGGAGGCGCCCGACGAGCCGGCCGCGAGCATGAACTTGCTCTCCGCGGTTGAGGCGCCGGAACGCGTGATCGACTACGAGCCCGCGGCTTACGCCACGAGCGACGATGACGACGGGGATGCCTCAGGGGCACCGCCGCGGCCACGGTACGGCTGCGGGAACGGCATTCCGAAGTTCGGGAGGTCTCTCCTCACTTCCTCCTTGGTGTGCGCACTCTTTGTAATTTGTGCCACCGCCGCGCCGCATGCCGTTGCCGGTGTCGGTGGTGCCGATGCGCGCACATGCACGGGTCCACCGGTCGGTGGTGCTCCGTGGGCTGCCGCAGCAGTCCCGACTGCGGGGGCTTCGCCGGCTGACATGGTTCATGGCGTGCCGTGTGCTATCCCACCTCGTCGCCAACGGCGGGAGCAGAGGCGGCAGGGCCTCTACATGGCTCCGATGCCGTGGCATCCCGGGCCGCCACCGCCTGCCGAGTTGTTTGTGGACGGCCCTCCGCTGTCGCCGGCTTCATCTTCAGACGACGAGGCTCCGCCGTCAGGCGGCACTTGGCAGCACCCTGGTACGGTGCAGCCTCCCGTGATCGAGAATCCGTCAATTCCTTCTACGAATGATTCATCACCGGCCCCGGGGGCCGGCAGCTGCTTCACAGTCACGCTGCTCCGAGCCGGGCAGACAGCTCCGAAGACCACTAGTGGCTAGCATTATTCACGCCGTGCCTGCCTGGGATTGAGCTATAGTGTAGCCTCCTAGATGTGCAGAAGGGCTCTCTGAATTTGAGCTGTGTTTAGGGTTTTAGCAAAGTAACAGCAGTATCTGACAATCTTGCCGTGACCTGGGACCGCCCTGACCAAGAGTACAGGCCCCCAGTTGTGCTACAGTTTCCTCCTGAAGTTGAGTAGGGAGTTTGTTTGCTTCGTTCACTACTAGCTCCGGTCACCACCCTAGGTGGTGTGCTGGATGTGACACACCGACAGTAAAGACTGTCACCTGTCACTTCCTATAGTAGGCTGGGTGACCGTCACCAGTAGACGGGAAACACCCGTTAGTATTTATGTGTATCTCTTTTATCAATCTGAGACTTTTACCGTTCTGATATCGAGACCCTTAACTCAGGGTTTATTCTCCGTTATCCGATATATACACCCGACTATATATCTGACATATCTCAGTATGATCGTAACACATTTGCACAGACTATATTATCTAAGCTGGCATCATCGACATCATCACAATCAGTCAGCAATTTCGAGCTCATTCAGGGATTGATCTATCGCAAGACCATTTTTGGCAGACAGCTTTATATTCCACCTACTGCCAAAGTTCCTACAGATGATGGTGAGATCACACAGCTTCGCCACATTCTACTTCACGAGTGCCACTCAGCCACTATTTCTGGTCATGTAGGCAAAAATCGCATGCTTCATTTATTGCGTAGCCGATATTACTGGCCAGGAATGACAAAGGCAGCCATTCAGTACATTCGGGAGTGCCCCGTGTGTCAACGCCAGAAAACGAGGAGACACACACCTTATGATCAGTCACATATACGATATTGTGTGCCTAAGACAAAATGGCTTGATGTATCTCTTGACTGGATTACTGACCTGCCTATCACCACTAATGGGCACGACAATATATTTGTGGTAATGTGCCAATTCTCTCATCGCTGTCATCTCATTCCCTTCAACATGACCTGGACTGCTCAGCATACTGCTTCAACATATATGCAGAATATCTTCAAACTCCATGGTCTTCCGAGGAACATCATCTCAGACCGAGACCCCAGATTTACTTCAATTTGGAAAACACTGTGGAAATCTACTGGTACGAGATTGTCTATGACGTCTTCACACCATCCACAGCCGAATGCAAGCAGTGAGAGGAGCCGTGCCTTCATTGAGGACATCCTCAGGTATTTTTCATTTTGTTTGATGCATGATTCACCAACCTCTGGTTTATAAACTGATTAGATAGTATTTTTCTCCTCAGGTGTTGTTGCAATGATACTTCAGCCAATTCGTGGGAGGACAAGTTGCCTCTGGTGGAGTTTGCAATTAACAACACGGTTTCTGCTACGACTGGTTGCACACCATTTTTTCTCGACTCGATGGCGCAGCCACTTTCGCCTCATGATCTGGCAATCACTATTCCGCCAGAAGCTCCTGTTCCAATACAGAATGCTATTCGAGATCATTTTGACCAGTACTCGGCTGTACATGCCAATGCGGTAGATAACATTTCCCGAGCAGCAGAGATCAACCGAGCCAGATTCAATAAGACTCACATGCCCCGACAATTTGCAGTAGGGCAGAAAGTTCTTCTACGGACTGAGTTTATTCAATGGACTGGTTATTTGACAGAGGCAGGCAGACACTTTAAGCAGCCATACATTGGGCCGTTTATCATATCTAAAGTGCTCAGTCATGGACGTGCTTATGAGTTAGATTTCGGGGATCTCGACATTCGTATCCATCCGGTTCAGCCTGTATCCAGAATAGAGCTGTACAATGACTCAATCCAAGCACCTGTGCCTCTGCCACAGATGATCACCGAAGAAGGGCAACCACTGATTGAGATATCACACATACTCTCAGATAAGATCACTAGAGGTGTCAAGTACTATTTAGTGCGATATGCAGGCTACGGCCCTGAGCATGACACCTGGGTCAAAGCCGCAGAGCTGACCAATGCAGCAGACATGATAGCTGCCTATGAAGGCTAACATTATATTAAGCCTATTGCCCTTACTTCGTGTAATATATACTAATACATGTCGATCATCTATATAATACCTTGCTTGTTTTGTCATTATGTTGCATAAGAAGCAGGAAATTGATCCTTCCTTGCTAAGGTGTAGTGAGCCTTGTACAAAATCATACCCTTGCACAAATACGCATATATGCGGGTACCATATCTGTGGATAAATAAAAAACTGCTATGCTACCTTTGCCAGACCGTGGTTTGTCATTCGGATCTTATGGCCAGTAATCCGAGCTACCGGATACTGAGGTGGACGGAGTTGTGATCCTGAGTTATGCTTGACACACATAACTAAAACGAATTTCACATTAGTACGTTGTCGAATCCACTCTATGAAATGTTCGTCAAAGCGCGCGTACCGGACCGAAAAATATTGAGGAGCACTGGGGCAGATCGGGTGAAGGATTTAAAGTGGACTCATAGAGACCCTCCAATATCTCGTTAAGCAGGGCCCACTCCGTTTGCATTAAAACAAGCCCCAAAATCGGGCTCTCCATAGTATTTCTGTGAACTTCGGGGAAGTAAGCTCTCTGAAGGGAGGAAGAGGTGGATGCATTATATAAAGCCGTAAAAACATATTCGTTTTTAATTCGTCACTCTGAAATACGATACGAACGGCAGCGCAATATCTATCCGTAACGTAAACCTCGGAAGATACATTGAAACGTCACTTTGAAATACGATACGCAATTCATGGGGGCTACATCCTAAGAACTGTAAACCTTGAAACGTCACTCTGAAATACGATACGCAATTGATGGATACCTTGAAACGTCACTCTGAAATACGATACGCAATTCATGGGGGCTACATCCTAAGAACTGTAGGGCTAAATGCCTAAGGTGAGGGTTTAAAGTGGACTTAGTTCCCCCCAAAATCCTAAAAACACCTTGAGGGACGCCTCATCGGTGTACGAAGACTGGTACCAGCTCAACAACAAAGACATCAAAGACATATACAAAGGTATGCACCCTATATTGTGAGGTCACAACTCTTTTAAGAGGGGAGATCTGCCAGGGATATTACCGATGACATATGTGTCATACATGCCATACGTGTCATACATGTCATACGTGTCATGCATGTCATACCATGTCATGTCATGTCATGTCATGTCATGTCATGTCATGTCATGTCATGTCATGTCATGTCATGTCATGTCATGTCATGTCATATGTTATAATGACATACAGTCGTCGAGTATCGTTAGTACGGTCGACTATGACATGTACAGTCATACTATCTGTCATCCACTCACCATGAGTGACATCTGTCATCGAGAGGCTGATTACAGCATCTCGATGATGAAGCAAGACAGTTCTTGAAGAACAAACTGTTCTGAAAGGACGCGTCTTCGCTTCAAGCATGAATTGAAC
Source organism: Cymbomonas tetramitiformis (assembly GCA_001247695.2). NCBI lineage: Eukaryota > Viridiplantae > Chlorophyta > Pyramimonadophyceae > Pyramimonadales > Pyramimonadaceae > Cymbomonas > Cymbomonas tetramitiformis. Next base: position 6,255 of record LGRX02013324.1, on the reverse strand, counting down.
ACCATGCGGGTATCATATGGCTAATTCGATCAGCCGATACGTTAGTTCACCCAATGCCCTCGGGTTCACAACCCGATAGTGGTAACGCTTGAGAAGCGTGGGGGCATTGGCGTATATGAGAGAGCATTGAGCTCAAGCAGTAGATTCTGGATATCAGACTGCACTCATACCACCAAACTCTTGCGCGTGCTATTGTCGTTCAATAATAGCCGTGCCATACATATCGCTCGCATAGCCCTGACAGGTGACATCACGCGCTTCCGAGCATATTATTGCTTCCCATAGTGGCACAAGCGAGGTCAATGTGATTGTCGAACGGCAACGATTGGCAGATGAGTTCAAGGTATGTAAGCCTAAAATTCTCATCGTATTGACGTATCTGGGTATCTCGGTATCTCGTCTCTTAACTTGCTAGTGGTGTGCGCAATAGGACTGATTTCCTTATTCCTTCCACAGAGAGTGTTCCAAAACTGGATCTCGCACGAAGTTGATTGGAGGAAGGAATTCCCAGAGGTGAAGTTTGGTGACCCGATCGACATCGTGAGCGACTTGCTTCAGGTTGACATCGGGCGCTTGTACTTGGGCTTGATGAGCGAGGACCGTAAGCAAGAGAAATATGGCTTGCTGCCATTGATGGCGTCGTGCTCACGTGGTCAGATTGGCATGCTCATCAAGGGCCAGTATCGCCTAAGATTTAAGGGATCGATATTTCCCGACTTCTCAACAATTCGAATCGATTGATACTGATAGTTTACAAAGCCCAACTCGATTGATAGTGATAGTAGAATGCTATGGAATCGACTGATACCGATTTTCACGAAAGTTACTATCGATTGATAGTGATAGTGAAAGTTTCACCATTGACTGATAGTGATAGTGCGATTACTTAACCAATAATCAACGATAGTTCAATCATACCGATAGTGCCGATAGTGGCTTACGCAGTGAGTTCTACCCACACACGCAGGATATCAACTTCAACGAAGGATATCAACTACTCAGAACTACGTGTTATTTAGCTTGACATCTCCGGTACCCTGCACCTTGACGACCGGCCGAAAGGACGATCTTTTTCCAAGTTTTCCTGAGCCTGGAGTTTCGGACTCTACACTTCCACTACTATCTCGTGGACGCTTATGTCCCCTGCGTGGGTTCGTCTTGTGTGTAGGCATGATCGATGCCGGGCTTTGTGCTTGACGATTGTTATATGGTCTCAAGACTGTCTAAGGTTTGTAACGGGAAGCCTCGCGTCGTCGCGTGACGGCGGCCTAGGTAATAATATTTGTAAAATGGCCTTGCTGTCGAACGATAGTGGTGACACGGGAATTCGAAATCGATACCTCGAAATCCGCCGACCAATCGACTGATGACATAGTCGTGTACGTTCAAATCGACTGATAATGATAGTTCGCATATTCGAGTCGACTGATAGTGATATGTGGCAGGCGACGAATCGACTGATAGTGATATTTCGCGATAGCTAAATTCACGGGATCGACTGATAGTGATAGTAGCGATACTATCGATATGTCGCGAAGTCGGCACTATCGATACTGGCCCTTGATGCTCATGGCAGAAAGCATTTGCGAGCGTGCGATGTCGTGCGCTAATACAATGCTCACTGATGGGAATACCTTGCTGTCGGATTGTGAGATTGAGATGCTTGTGGTCCTGCGCATGAACCGTGACTTCATGGAATACATGCGGGCGACCTATGGGCATTTGAGTGAGCAACAGTTCAACACCTCAGTGGTCCCAAATGAAGATCCGGATATGAATTCGGCGGAAGCGATCTAAGTGTAAGGTGTTAGGTGTAGATAGACCTATTTTTGATCGAGAGCGCCTAGTGCAACAGCTGGTAGCTGCTGATAAATAATCCTCACCTAGGTCTACAATGTGTTGTCATATGTATGGCAAATTGTGTTATTATTGCTGGATTCAGTGACCCGCTAGTCATAACTTGTCACATGACTCCCGTTAGCTGTACCCGTACTCGTACAATACTAGATGTCAGATACCTAGGCCACAGACCGCTTATATTCGTTTATCTTTATAATCAGTTGACACTTGTATCAAACTATTCAGTGACCACCCGATATATTGCGGTACAATATATCTCACAATTATGTTGCAAATTGGTACTAAAGTAGATGGCCATAAACACGTATAAGATAATTTCCCCAAACCTTCAGCAATTAGGCCAAAATTGCATTTTCGGGATTTTTTGATCGCGAACATGTTCATGAACATGTTTATGAACATGTTCAGTTTAATCGGTCGATGTTCAGTTAATGTTCATTTAGGCATTGATCGCGACATCGTGATCGCGAAAAAAAATAAGCGATCACCGCGGAACCCTGCTAATTTATAGACGCAAATTTTATATTAACATAGTCACAAAGGGCTTCGATTCATATAATATGGATACAGCATACAATGTGTCGTGTACAGCCTACGGTACCTGAGGTATGGGCGTCAATTTTTGCACTGTTACCGGACTGAATTTATTCCCGATTTTTCAAAAGAGGGGGAATCTTCGATTTCATCTCCGATTTTTTCCCCAATAGCTTTCAATTTTTCCGTCAAATATGCCTTTAGGTTCGTAGGATCATACTATTTCCGAACAATCGACGTTTACAAGATCCACATATACTGGATTGCTAACACAGGTGCCGATGGTTGAAGAGAGGCAGTACAGTGTCCACGCACAAGCGGGAGGAAACACTCAAGTCCCAAGAAAGGACTGCAAAACCATCCCCAAATGTTACATTGACCGTGGGCGAACAGGCGAATAGGCATAAGTGGGATACTTGGGCCCTCTCACCATGATCTACTCGCGATCGCGCAGTCAAGCCTCTTCTTCCAAAAGGGATGATGCGGTGCGTTCTTCCCTTGTAAGTCAGCTGCCTCCCATGCGAGAACTCCTCGCAACCTTAGCTGAACGTTGCAAATCAATTTGAAGGGATGTTTCGGAGAGGGACATGAGCAAGCCTCGAATTTAGCTGGGAAGCGTGTTTTTCAGCCTTTGAAGGAGAAGCAAGGGCCGAAGATCCCAGATCTAGAAACATGTATTCAAACGCGGGACTATGTTGGCGCTGTTGCGCTGCTGGAGTTTAAACGCCAGGCGTCTCCCAAGGTACAACTCAAGGGCTACTACGTGTTTCGACGTTATCTTCACTTTTGTTGAGATCGTGACGGCTGTTTTCTGCGATAAACTATCGCGTTTTTGGTGTATCAGGACGTTACCAACCTAGAGTGGCTCGCATACTGCTATTTTCACTATGGAGAACACCGCAAGGCAGTCGATATCTACCTAGACCTTTTGAAAGGTCGTTATGGCGAACCTAATCCTATACATCACACTTACGCTGCGTGCTGCTTTTTCTATCTGGCCGAATACAAGGTTGCAGAGGAGCATGCACTGAAGGTCCGGCCAAGCGACACGATGGCGCACTTCCGAACGCTGGTTTGAAAGTATAACTGCTACTTTCCTTTTTCTACAAAGCTGCACTGCTTCGCGGAGATGGACGAGCCGAAACACGTTTACCCAAACTTTAGAAAGATATGCCTGCTGTCGGGGTTACCTTGAACTACCTTCCGGAATTCGTTTAGGAGCGTTTCATCGTCGCTTGTAGACTCTGATTGCCTGACTTTTGCCTTAATTTCAGGGACCGAGTAGCAAGCTGCAAACGCGAATTCTATTTCACGTCGCCCATAAGTTTAACGATGAAAGCAAGCTTATGATGTATGTTCCAGCTGTTCCAGACCATCGAGAATAGCTTCTGATTATGCTTGCATCTTGCACTTCATCCAGTCTACCACTCGAAACTCTGCGCAAGAATCAATACGCACGACCTGAATACTTCCGTTCGTAGGAGACTGGGCGGCAGCACAATATCTTTGTGCGTCTTCACTCGGATGTGCATACGTTACAACGCCACAATACTGCACGTGTTTCGGACCGTGCTGGCGTGCGTGTGCAGTAGATGGAAGAGAAGCGCCCAGCACAAGGGGGGGTATCGACGCCTGCTCTTGGAAACATATCATAGCAAGAATCTTGACGTCTTGCTGTGTCGAGTCGTGTGAAGAACACTGCCACACGCCGCACTCGTGTCCCGTTACCTTCGCAGGCGAAACCAACTTGTGTCGAGGTGGTGAGGTGCGCGTTTATTTTCTGTGCCTTGTTCCAGAAAATAAGCGCCTAGCGAACCAGTTGTCAAATTCCCAAGCACGAGTTCCATGGAGATATGCGCAGAATGTGAGATAGATCGTCCTTACACCCTTACCACTCATGCCTACGTGGGGGCGACGAGACGCCAGAAAATCCACGCCGGGATTACTTTCTTGTCCAGTTGCTGCAGATGGTTGCCTCTTTTGCGTTCGATCAGGTATCACCAGCAGCTGACCGACAGTACGGAGGATCAGCTTAGCTTGGCGGCTATCCACTACTTGCGGAGTCACTTCCAAGAGGCCACAGACATTTACAAGCGGCTGCTCCTTGAGACACGTGAATATCTCGCCCTAAATGTCTACGTTGCGCTGTGCTACTGCAAGCTGGACTACTATGACGTCAGCCTTGAGATCCTTGCGGTGTACCTGCAAGCCCACCCCGAAAGCGCTCTTGCCATAAACCTCAAGGCCTGTAACCACTTCCGTCTCTACAACGGCAAGGCAGCTGAAGCAGAGATAAAGGTACTGGCGTTTTCATTCGAAATAACTTCTCATCAATAGCTAGTGCGTCAGCTTGCATTTGAGTGTAGAACAGGGTATGGCGTCTTCGGGAGCCATAATGGAGTGACCATAGCCCGCTGCCCAAGACTCCACACAGAAAAAGTGTATGGGCTCCCACCACTGTGCAAAAGTTATCAGACTTGAACAATGTCCTTGCGTTCGTTGTCCTTAGCCTTAAGGGCAGTGACCCGAAACCTGTTCTCCTCTCCTCCATACTTGACTTCCCGGAGGTTCAACTGTCTGCCAGCGAATTTTTGTATGGACTGCTACGTAGCTTGCGAGGTGTGTGCGGGGTTGAAGGGTGCAGTGGCCCTCCAGCTCACCAATACTCTTGTCGCTGCCGTCGGCCAAGAAGTTGCTCCGATGTTGTGCAGGCTTTGGAAGAGCACTGCAAGGGAAATTGGACGGAAAATGACCTTGTGCGGCACAACCTCGTGGTTTTCCGCAACGGCGAGAATGCCCTACAGGTGTGGTTCCCATCACTCAGCATCTCTTTTATCCCATCCTGTATGTTGCTCCCCCGGGATAACACTCAGGGAGGTGGGGACACCACCGAATTGCCAGAGGTGCAAAATAGTTGACAGTGGGCCACAGACTGAGGTATGCTCACTCCTGAACACAGTGCGTCGTTCTCGTCATCTCTGAGCCAGCTGAGAAAAACCCCGTGCCACGCCATGCTTGTAGTGTGCCCACGCTGGATGCAGTGTGACGTCTGTGGTGTGGTGCGCTCTCCCTGTGCGCCACGCCATGCTTGTAGTGTGCCCACGCGGAGGTGTGGCGTCTGTGGTGCGCTCTCCTCGTGCGCCACGCCATGCTTGTAGTGTGCCCACGCCGGAGTGCAGTGTGGCGTCTGTGGTGCGCTCTCCCTGTGCACCACGCCATGCTTGTAGTGTGCCCACGCTGATGCAGTGTGGCGTCTGTGGTGCGCTCTCCCTGTGCGCCACGCCGGATGTTGTAGTGCCCATACTTTGGATGCAGTGTGGCGTCTGTGGTGCGCTCCCTGTGCGCCACGCTACGCTTGTAGTGTGTGCCCACGCTGGATGCAGTGTGGCGTCTGTGGTGCGCTCCTGTGCGCCACGCCATGTTTGTAGTGTGCCCACGCTGGATGCAGTGTGGCTGGCCTGTGGTGCGCTCTCCTGTGCGCCACGCCATGCTTGTAGTGTGCCCACGCTCGGATGCAGTGTGGCGTCTGTGGTGCGCTCTCCTGTGCGCCCACGCCATGCTTGTAGTGTGCCCACGCTTGGATGCAGTGTGGCGTCTGTGGTGCGCTCTCCCTGTGCGCCACGCCATGCTTGTAGTGTGCCGACGCTGGATGCAGTGTGGCGTCTGTGGTGCGCTCTCCCTGTGCGCCACGCCATGCTTGTAGTGTGCCCACGCTGGATGCAGTGTGGCGTCTGTGGTGCGCTCTCCCTGTGCGCCACGCCATGCTTGTAGTGTGCCCACGCTGGATGCAGTGTGGCGTCTGTGGTGCGCTCTCCCTGTGCGCCACGCCATGCTTGTAGTGTGCCCACGCTGGATGCAGTG
>LGRX02013323.1:0-10107 GCA_001247695.2 Cymbomonas tetramitiformis | reverse complement strand
CGTGGGCCACATGCGCCATGTGCAGGGCAGGGGGAAGCGCGGGCCACATGCGCCATGTGCGGGGCAGGGGAAAGTGCGGGCCACATGCGCCATGTGCGAGGCAGGGGGAGCAGGGCCCAGCTGAGGTGAGGTTTGGCAGTTTTTGCAGACGACCAAGAGGTTTGTACGGCGGGAGGCGGAGTGGCCAAGATAGTTGCGGGACAGGAAGATGAGAATCCAGGGTGCATGTTGCGCGTGGGGAGCAGGTGCCCCACTGAGTGGAGGCTGGTGGGAGGAGCAGGGGCGAGGATGTTTGTCAGTGGTGCCCCACTGAGTGGAGGCTGGTGGGAGGAGCAGGGGCGAGGATGTTTGTCGTGGCCGAACCCAACCTGCTTTACACATTCTGCTACGAATCCTGCTCGTGTGATAATGGTAAGACCCGCCTCTTCGATGAGGCTTCCACTGCGAGGCTGTGACGTGGATCGACTATTGGAGCGGCGGCAGCTTACTGCGTGTTGTGCGGGTAAATGGTGTATGCAATGAGAATAGGGGGGTCTCATGATGTGTGTGTGTGATAAGCGAGATACTGGCACATCGCTGTGAACGGGGGCGGCCGCCGGATGGAAGTGGGTTCTGGGAGGTGGTTGTCCCGGTGGTGCCATTCTGGTGGGTACTGCCTCCTGGAGAGCTCGGTGGATTCGTCTGCCTTTGCTGCAAGGAGAGGCAGAGGGTGGTGAAGTCCACGTTCTGTGTTTTCGCTTGATTTTTTGTGGGTAGCACTTAGGTGCCCGCATGTTTTCATTTTTTGACATGGGGTGTCCATGCTGTGTGGTGTAACTGCATTCATGGCACAACCATGGACCAACGGATCCTATCCATCGACCGTGAGCGACTGGGGGGCATTGTAGGATTTCGAGAGTTTCGGTTACACAAAAGCAAGCGTAAACTTTCATTATCAAAAGATATACCAGTTCGTTGCTCGAAACGACACGAACATTTGCGCGCCATCATTACTGATTGGGCGATCTTATGTGAAAGTTCACGAAACAGACTCCTACGTGTCACTGTCGTGTTCATACCGACCGCAGTGACACTCCTGACTACTACATATGGAGACATTACGCACTTCCCGATGGTCATCAGTGATCTGACGGCCACGATTAGTTCAGCAGATCTACAGATCTAGATCTAAGGGTTCCACAGGGTTTCTTTAGGGTTTCTTTAGGGTTTCTTCAGGGTTTGAGCATCCTGACTACTGTACAAGGTCTAGATAGTCATGCTTTACACCAAACTGATCAGCAGCACTTGCAGATTCCAATACCCCTTCTAAAGGGTGACTGCCTAGTTTTCCTACTGCCAGTTCTTGGGAATGGTGCCCCTTCAGTCAGCAATATCCAGTTCTTGGGATGGTGCCCCTCCAGCTCCAGAGTATGGGATGGTGCCCCCTTCAGTCTTCAGTCTTCAGGGTCGGAGTCCTACATCTTCATGATACCAAGTCTTTCTCTGTGTGTAACAAAAGCTGGTAGAGGAAGAGGTTTGGTGAATATGTCCGATGTGTTGTCTGCTGAGCAGACATACAAGGCTTCCGCTGTGTTGGACTTCACCAGTTCCCGGATGTACATGTTCCTCACCTCTATGTGCTTGGACCTGTTGTTGTTCACATAGTCAGAGGCCAAATGAATGGCCCCTTGGTTATCACAGTACATAGGCACTGGGTTGCAGATGTCCACCAGGTCATTCAGCACGTTGATAATGTACTTGATCTCGCGAGCCCCTTCAGACATGGCTATGATCTCGGCCTCGGTAGTTGAGAGTGATACACACCTCTGCATGATCGAGGAGAAGATGAGCAAGCTCCCACACAGGTAGACTGCAATGCCAGATGTGGACTTTCTCGTTGTCTTGCAGCCAGCATAGTCAGCATCAGTGTATATGCACATAGGTAGTGCTCCACATGCCAGACCCAGCCCCCTTGGCACAGAAGAGGTTGTTCGCAGCACCAGCTCGTAGCTCAAAGTGCCCTTGAGGTATCTGACAACCTGTTTCAGTGCCACAAAGTGCTCTGGGCCATAGGACGCACAGAACCGAGAGAGAGTAGATACAGCAGCCATGATGTCAGGGCGTGTACACCTTGCAATCCACTGCAGCTGCCCAAGCAGCCCCCTGAACGGAATGGTGGCATCCTTGCCATCAGATGGTGCAAGAGAGCACCCTGGGGACATGGGCAGGCTAGCCGGCTTGGCATCCTTGAGTCCATAGGTGTCAATCATCTGGGAGATGTATCCAGATTGAGAGAGATATGCCACCCCAGGGCCCCAGCGCACACCAATACCCATCACAAGATCCAGAACACCCAAGTCCTTGCAGGCATACTTGGAGTTGAAGGCTGCCACGAAGTTGTCATACCACGTGCGACTGTCAGTGGCCACAATGTAGTCATCAACATATGCCAGAATAATGACCGTGATGTCGGAGTCCCTGATGAAGTACAGACAGGGCTCAATATCACTGCGCCTCATCCTCTCGTCGTAGGCCATGATGAAAGCATCGCTGGTCTCAAACCACTCTTTGCCCGCTTGCTTCAGGCCATAAACTGCCTTGAGGAGCTTGGCACATGTCCTCCCCTGATACTCCAGCCCCCTAGGGAGCTGGACATATAGATCCTCCTCGAGGGTCGAGTTCAGGAAGGCTGTTTCCACATCCATGTGATACACCTGCAGGGAAAGGTTCAGCGCCAGAATGATAACCAATCTCACTGAAGACAACTGAGTACACGGGGCAAAGGTGTCGAAGTAGTCGACACCATACTCCTGCTTGTTGCCCCTCACACACACCCTCGCCTTGCGCTTCTGTAACTGCCGATGCTTGTCCAGCTTGACCTTCAAGACCAACGCCATGTCCAACAGGCGAACCCCAGGGGGCACATCCTCCTTGTCCATCATCTCGAGAGCCTGCTTGACCGTAATCAGGGCCTCCAGCTCGGTCTGGATAGCTTCCATCCACTCATTAGCATCTGGCGCCCCCATAGCTTGCCTGACCCCCTTTGGTTCAGTCACCCCAGGTGGCAGCACATCCACTGAGTCTCCAGCACACGCCTTCGCAGCCGCTGCCAAGCATGTGTGCTCAGGAGGGAAATGCACCTTACCCAATGGCAGATCAATGTGCGTGAAGTTCGTGAGTAACATAACACCGTATGGAAATGAGCTGGGCCCCACAGCCCGTGCGCATATGATCCCAGCCTCCAGTTTCTCACGTCCAGCATCTGCCATGACCTCAGTAAACAATGGGTAGTCGACATTGAGGTCACCAGTGTGCACAGCCGAGCGCACAGCAATCATATGCTTGGGTTGGCCATCCAGATAGTCTCTGAGACTCACCCAGCATGTCATACCTCCAGCTTTCACCTTCAGCACTGCCAAGATCTCGTCGCTCTCATCAGGTAAATAGGCCCCAATACCAAGAATACCATCTTCCAGACCACTGGGAAGGGTGTCATGATACTCCGCATCCAGCATCGTCACCATGAAGTTGGGGGCCACTGCTGAAGGATCCCACGTGGTGACCACCTTGCCCAGCTTGTCGACAGCCTCATGGAACCTCACCATACCAGACTTGACGATTTTGCCGGACTCGGGATCATACAGTAAGTAGGCCGAGGAGACCTCAGAGTGACCAATGTACCTGAGCTGCTTCGCCCTGTCACTGAGCTTATGCTCCCTGCTGTCCGGGTCCACAAAGGCATACGCCAGACAGCCGAATACTCGAAGAAGGGAGAGGTCATAGTGTTTCCCATACAGCATGTAGTAGGGGGACTGCCTGTGCAGAGGCCGCTAGAACGTCCTATTCAAGGTGTACACAGTGTGCCGAACAGCCAGCGGCCATACCTCCACACCAAAACCAGATGTCACCAGCAGCTCCCGAGCCATCGCCTGCACCGTCCTGTGGGACCTCTCGACCCGAGCCTGGTTCTCGTGGAGGTACGGTGACCCATGTCGCTGCTCAATGCCTCGCTCCTTGCAGTATTGCTGCGTCTGTCCAGCAATCATAGTCGAGTCTCCATCAGTGTGCAGCACCATGTGGTACTTCTCCTCCAGCCTCATGCGGCTCCTGTGCTTCCTGACCTCGACCAGGAACTCCTCCAGCGCTCCCAGGTAGTCGGACTTCTTCTTCAGGAAGTACACACACAACCAGGACGTGCAATCATCTAAGAAGAGAACGAACCACCTGTATCCACCTGCACTGTGTCTGAACGGGCCACAGGTGTCAGACCATACCAATAATCCAATCTCCTTAGCCCTCTCCCTGCCCGTAGGCTTCACGGAAGGTCTGATGGCCTTGGTCAGTCTGCAGGAGACACACCTCTCGGAACAGCGCAGCACCAGGCTCTTGGCATACTGCGCAGACGTGATGCCCATGGGGACCCCCTCGTCCAGCATGTCCTGCATGGTGATGTCGCCAACGTGTCCAAGGCGAAGGTGTGCAAGCATCTTGGGGTCAAGCTTCACCGCCGTGTGCCCATCCTTGTACAACACGACCACCGGCCACCTGGTCTCTCTGACCCACACTCGGTCTTCTCCGCACATCTCCAGGTGTTCCACGTTGTAACACGAATCCAGTGGAGCTGAGAATATCGTCTCCCCAGCAGGATATTCATGAATGATGGTGAACTGGGACGTAAACTGCCACCAACTGGTAGTCTCCCATCTGGGTAACACCAAAAGAAATTTGGTGGAGTGAGGTGCCCTATCAAAATCACTGAGTGCCTTCTGCAGGCACCTCAGGATGATATCATGCTCATAGGGTGGGTTGCCATAGCATGCCTCACCCGCCCAGTCCCTGTCGAAGCAAGGCCGGTCAGTGGTGCAATAGTTGCCCAAGACGTGGTTGTCACTGGAGGCAAACAGTTCCAGAGTGAATGGCCCATGCTCCTCGATGTGCTTTCCAGCCTTCTCAAACTTCCAGTCCGACTTGTCCCGGTCAGAGTCATCGTGATATGCCGCACAGGCTACATATGTATCCAGAGCGCCAGTCACCCGATCCTCATATATGATGTACTGGTTGCCAACCCTTGAGAATGAGAATGTCACCCCCTCACTGGATATCCGCCTGGCCCCAAAGTCAACACTGAACCCAACATCCTCAAGTGCCACCACTGACACCAAATTGAAGGGCTGCCCAGGGATACAATGTGCACCAGTGAACTGCAGTCCAACAGCGCGCCCAGTGAGCACATCCAGCTTGGCAAATGTCACCGTGCCACTGCCCTCAGATGAGACAGTACCTGCCTGTACTACACTGAAAGTGGAACGAGAAGTGGCATCAAAGTCACCCCCAAAGCTAGCCATCGAGTTGAATATGTGCTTGGAGGCACCACTGTCCAACATGGCCACTTGACCACCGCCTGCAGCCAATGGCAGGTCGCTGGTGAATATGTCAGTCTTGCTGTTTGCAGATGCAACACACATGGCAAGTGAGATGCCACCCACTCCTTCAAGGGGCTGCAACATGCACACATCATCCTCCTCGTCTGAGTCCGAGGCATCCACCAGGTCAGGCATAGCATCCGAAGCATAGCCATCATCACCCGAGTCAAAGTTAGAAGCTGTATCCATAATACTGATGGAGTAACCAGAGTCATCACCACAATGATGACAAAATAGCCCAGATGCCCAATCATCCGAGGGGATACCACCCACTCCTTCAAAGGGCTGCCATGAGTGTTCACCACCTTCCTCGTCTGAGTCAGAGGCATCCACCGGACTCGGCATAGTATCCGAAGTATGATCATCATCACCTGAGCCAGAGGAATCGCTGAGACCAGGTATATAGCTGAGTCCAGATAGTGTGTGACTGGCCCGGGCATGGTGGTTAGCAACAATCTGCTCAGGCATTGTGAAAATGGCATCAGAGCCACCCAGTGCATACACATGCTCAGGCAAAGGGTGAGAAGAGAAGGCATGTTGAAAAGTAACCTGCTCAATACCGTGTATCATACAGTTGTCCGGCGTGGCCTCAGAGGTAGAATCCCCTGGATCCAAAGAGTCACTGCCAGTATGAGAAGAGTCCTCAGAGTCATAGCCACCTTGATCCGAATCATCACTGCCATCAGACGAGGAGTCAAAGTCCCACTCATCATCATAGCCATATCCCAGCAGAGCCCAGAAGTCCTCAACCGCCTTCACTGTGTCCCGAGTAACCATTCTGAGTAAAGTTACCCATGACTGCAACCTCTCAAAGGACCCTCGTACCATGACCGGCTCCTTCTCAAGCAGACGTTGCAGTAAGCCCAGCTGCTCCGCCACAAGGTGCTTCGCATACACCATCTCTTCTCGGCACACCACTCTGCCATTAGCAGGAAAGTGAGGATCCTCCAGCACCTTCAATGCCCTGTCCGGCACTTCCACAGAGCCATTCATGAACATACTATGCACATACTGGACATCCGAAGTGTACCATGGCTGCCTGGGTGATATCTGATACCCAGGCCCAAGATGCTGCTCCCTTCCTGCCTCCCATAGGGCTTGGGTAGGATCAAGCTTCCTCCCAGGCAGAGCCGTGCACAGAGTATCAATGTAGCCAAACGAGTCGTACACTGGAGTCACAGGGAAATATCTGTGCTCATTCAATAAGAACCGATGCTTATTGGGCTGATAGGGGTGTGACTTCTTACCAGGCTTCCTCAATGCAGAGTGCCTTCTCACAGAAGCATCAGACCTCCACCGACAGACACCACTCACAGATTGGTCCTCACCTCCAACTGGGAAAGGATCCTCAGAAGATGTAAGTCCACCCAGAACTGCATAGTAGTTGTACAGGGAGACACCAGATTGAGACCCAATATAGTCTTCCACAGTGTAACCAGAGATAAATTGAGGCATGTCGTCAGAGAAACAGGTAACCATGCTGTCCAGCTCACAGATAGCATACAGAGCCTCTCCAGAGGCATCCACACCAGGGTCCTGCTGAGCTTCAGTGACAGCAGCTGCACGATTGGGTAGCTTCCCATGCTTCTGGTAGTCCTGGACCCTCTTCATTATCGCGTCCCTCCTCTTGGGATTCTTCTTGAGGTACTCCTCCCGCTTGCCCTCGTTAGTCACAAAGCATTCCTTGGACGAGTGCCCAGTTATATGACATATCGGGCACGGCACCTTCTTGAGCATCACAGTACGTTTCTGCTCCTCCTGCTTGCGCCTGTCCTCCACAATTCCAGCACCCGTCTCCGTAGCCGCTGCTGAAGTAGCTATAACGTTGTCGTAGTGGTCACACACCGCGTCACTCAGCTCCTGGAACGACGGTATCTTGTTCTTGGAGTACATAGAACGTACCAAGACATATGCCGGGTTCAAAGAATTCAGCACCATAGCCACAAAGACCGCCTCCAGGCTGGCAACATGAAATTTCTCACCGGTCGGCAGGAATTCGCTCGTGTACGCATATTCCTTCACCCTGTCGAGAATTTGCCGCGCACTCAGAAAGAACGGCAGTGGGTTAGCAAGCGACGCAAACTTCTTCGTGTCATCAAGCAGAGCCTTGACCTGCCTCACAAAGTACGCAGAGCCCGTGCTCCGACGCATTTTAACTAGCTGCCGCCAGGCCAAGATACCGTCCGCCTCCTCGCTGTACGTCTGCACAACCGCATTTGCCGTCTTGGAAGTCACGGCCGACAGAAAGTCGTGAAACAACTGATTCGCTGCCACAGAGAAGTGCTCGTCGCTCTTGATGTCCTCCAAGTCGCGCGCGTCCGATAAGAGTAACGCCAGTGCCCGGTGACGCAAACATGGCACAATTTTACCTCGGAACTCCAGCCACTTGGCGTCATTCTCCGCGTCCTGACCAGAATAAAGTTGGTCAGACTTGAAACTCTTCAGCATTTCCGCCAGAGGAGGCAAAGGTACGCCCGCATTTCCACCCGCAACGTGAGAGTGAACACCGGAACCAGACATACCGGATTTCGCGGCCTCAGGAGACGCAACCGCTTCTCCTGTCCCCGCATTCTGATTCGCAGCCAACTGGGGCACTGTCTGTGCCAGGACCTGAACCATTTTCATAAGCTCATTTATACGCGCGTCTTGCTGCGAAGATAGCTGTTGTTGTCGCTCATCGATAAGAGCTGTCAGCGCTGCAGAGTCCTCCCCAACTGAAGTTCCATCTTCCGACAGCACCTCCGAGATATCGCCGTAAGTAGATTCCACACCCAGTCCTGATGGGGTCCGCTCCGCAAGCTTGGCCTTGTCTTGTCTCTTACTCATTTCCGAAAAACGCGCAGCAAAAAGTTTGCGTGATACAACCGTAGGTTAACACTTACTGTGTAGTAAGTGGGCCCAAAACCTGTAGGATTTCGAGAGTTTCGGTTACACAAAAGCAAGCGTAAACTTTCATTATCAAAAGATATACCAGTTCGTTGCTCGAAACGACACGAACATTTGCGCGCCATCATTACTGATTGGGCGATCTTATGTGAAAGTTCACGAAACAGACTCCTACGTGTCACTGTCGTGTTCATACCGACCGCAGTGACACTCCTGACTACTACATATGGAGTCATTACGCACTTCCCGATGGTCATCAGTGATCTGACGGCCACGATTAGTTCAGCAGATCTACAGATCTAGATCTAAGGGTTCCACAGGGTTTCTTTAGGGTTTCTTCAGGGTTTGAGCATCCTGACTACTGTACAAGGTCTAGATAGTCATGCTTTACACCAAACTGATCAGCAGCACTTGCAGATTCCAATAGGCATGCCAGCAGGGTCCGCTTACTCCGTAACCCTGGGACCAACTATTGTTGGGCGATGATCGGTCACATCGTATCATCATTCCATGCTGCTTTGCATCTGGTTTGGGAATATGTATGAGTTGGTGGTATCTTGTCACGGCCCCGTCCTGCTCCTGATTTGCTTCTCGCATCCACTGGGATGGTGGGCTGGCTTTTGTCGGCTGATCTCATGCCATTCATTGTGTGTTAAGCGAGAGGGGAGGGGGAATCAAAATATGCGCATGGCATGTTAGAGGGGGTCAAAATGTGCACGTGACTCAAGAGAGGGAGGGGGTAGCTAAAATATGCATGTCTCGTGAGATGAGGGACGCTGGGAGAGCTTCGTGATATGCGTGTGGGCGCAGAGCCTACACTGCTGACGGTCAACGAGGTGCTGCACAAGCCCGACACTGATGGCTCAGACTTCATCGAAATTGTCAACATGGGCTCCGCTGCGGTCGACCTTTCCGGGATCCGGTACGTTGCCTCCTTCCTCCCTTGTGCGATGGCTATCTTGCCTGCATCTGGCGCTAAGCCTCCAGTCTATTAGTAGCAAGCATGCCGATTGGGTTTTTCAATTTCGCGACGGCGTGGCGCAAGGTCTGGAGGGGTGGCGCTAGTGCGCCGAAGCGCTGGCATGGCGTGAACTTTTTTGTTCTCGTGCCAAGCGCCGGCGCGGCGCGAGACGTTTTTGGTGGGCGCCCACGCGGTGGCGCAGAAGAAAACAACAAAACATCGATTTTCCCGGCTGAATTGTATTGGCTGAAACATGATTTTCGGGCTGAATATTGGCTAAATACAAGCGTGTCACTGCGAAATTAATTAATTATGAGTCTGGGGGTGTTTTTAATTTTACATTTATAGTCGCTGAAATTAATTGTCGTTCCCCCATTTTCAATTTTCGCTCCACAGGGGGAAGTTTTCGGGCAGCAAACTTCCCGAAGGGCATCCTTGATTAGTAGTTGCGTGTGCCCACTCTCGACCTGGAGCTGTGGGAGTTCAACGAGCCAATCAGCCTTCAGGATGCCGAGCTTGCTGCGGATGGAGGGGGCTGGGCGCAGGGTTGCAGACGAGGACTTGACGCAAGATGGTGAGGAGTCGGGGAGCTGCAAGGACTCCGATTGCTACGAGCTGGGCAAAGATCCCGGCTGCCGGTGCGTGATGCCTCAGGGAACTGCCACAGATGCGCCCATTTTTGCTTCAGAATCGGCTGTAAAGTTCGGCTGTCCATCCAGTGCTGGCCCCACCCACGCGCTGGTCATGTGCGCCCTTGTTCTCCTCGACTGGTCACCGGGTAGCTGCCTGCGTCGGTCACCGGTGGGGTCCATTCCAGGGCACTCCGCTGCCATGCGCCGGTCACCGGTAGAGTCCATT